>JALIZH010020031.1:0-70652 GCA_030522465.1 Rhipicephalus appendiculatus
GTGGAGAACGGCGCACTAGAAGAACAAATTGGCAGATAGCGAACGGTGCTTCCAAATATTTACTTCCGCTTCCCCGGAACTTGGGAAGGGCGCACTTGGCAAGCAACTCCAGCTTCTTTCGGTGCCTCTAAAGGATGCAACTCTGTGCTGGCTTCGAGAGAGAAAAAGTAAGAATACGCTTCCGGAAAGGTTTCGCCGTAGACTGTCAACAGGGAAGATTCGTTCATGCTCTACAGTCTTGCAAGGAACATGGTGGCCAGAAATACATTTGGTATTTGATACAAAATGTATCAATTACCAGATGTACCAAATGTACCAAATGATACCAAATGTACCTAATGTATTTGGTATTTGATACCAAATATCTGGCGTGCGGCATTCGTCTTTCTTCACCATCCCCAAGGCTTGAAAATGTTACAGATGAAAAGAGTTTTCCTCTCGAGTGCAGTTCCTTCGTTACCTTCAATACTATATCATCGCAGAGCAAGAAACTAGTCCGCAAAAGATTACGTGTAGATTTTTTGGTCATACATGTATCGGAATACCTGTACTGATTGAATCAACGCAGGTGTGCTTCAGTGACGCACACTACCAGCAGTGTGCTCACTCGTGCCTTTATAGGCTGTAGTATTAATAAACATCGTCCTTACTCTTGCACTGTCCGCAACGGTGTAACTGTTGTCCCTGTGCCCGTTGTACTCGCCATACAATACAGATGACGAACAACAAAATCAAAGGACAATAGGCATCCAGGGCCCGTATTCATAAAAACGCCTTTAGGCTAAAAACTTTCTGAGAAGGATATATCATTAGTGAAGACAGCTAACCAATGGGAAAACGCCCTTACGAAAGAGAAGTTTGTGAATTGGGCCCCCTGAATAATATGTACTCCTTAACTCTGGGGCTCGTCTTAAAACATGTGCACCAATTAATTCTGTAACAAGTGACCCAATGAGAAAAACAAATCTCTATAGATCCGCGAGCGTCCATTTCTGTTACATTTTATCAGGTACCAGTTCAACTAATCATGTTCTCATAAACCGTGTTCCTTCAAAATTGTGGCAACTTGTACTTCTTTTGTTCACACGGCGAAACAAAAATTAGGCTACAAGGAGTGCCGTTGGTTTACCATGTCAGAATTTATGTACGCCTCTACTATTTTCAACCCCTCTCGTGCCTGTGCGTCAAACGTTAGCAGGATTGGTCCCTTATCCATGAAAAGAAAGCACACGCTTCAACGATAAAGCCTGCAGCAGTGAGTTTGCTTTCGTGTATTGTTACTGTGCTAAGTATCTTAGGCGTTGTGACGTAACGTAGCCGTTGAAATAACTCTTCTCGCAGCTCCACCACAAAATCAGTCGCTTGAAGCGAGCGTGGCATGTATGCTGTACGCAGTCGCGCGCGCGTTATGAGAAACACGTGCCAACATGTGAGCGTATTCAAGCGTCAAGGGACGCCGCTTCTATATATGCGCATGTTTTGCGACCAACGGTTCTCTCGGGAAGGAAAATTAATGTTCGCGCTTGTGGAAAGTTTTCTTCATCAACGCCCGTCAGGCCTAGCAAGAGAAACTCTTTCGGCTTCTGAGGTAAGTTTAGTCCGTTCGCGGCAACTTGCTTCTTTTTTCGCGTCATATAGAAGGAGAGCCTGAGACGCCTAAGACTAAATAACCTGCCGCTAACGCCTCCGGAAACTGTAGTCGCTGAGAACAACCACTCACCTTTACTTTCTTAGCTGCCATGTCTCTCGGAAATGAGCGTATACTTTTGGGTCGGTTATATTCTTCAAGAAGCGCAAGCGGGCACTCTGTAGTGATCACCGTACATCCTTTATAACAACCTTACGCATCCGGAGTTAAACGTCTTAGAACATATGATAATTTTAAATGCGTGCAAACTTATCCTTCTCAATGTAGCAGTCCTGCCAAAACAGCCTAGAAGTAGTCTCCAAGAAACGGTTTTGTCAAAAGCGGTTTTGTAGCACCAGGGCTTGTAGTTAAACGGAATTCTGGTATAAATAATCTAGTAGTGGAGATGCATTTCCACAACGTTGCCTACCGTTTTATTAAAACATTTTGGAACGTCAGTCCAACTTATTGTCCAGTAGCGTCCTTTGTGAGAGCTCGTCTAATTGTGATTAGAGGACGAACGCCTCGTAGGAAAATAAAATAAAATTGTTTGCACTGATATATCGCCAATCTGGTTGAATTTGGCAGCGACACAGTGCTGACGCGATATTATTTGAACCTGCATCTCTTAGGCGATACATCTTTTAATGATAATTTCTCTGGTGTTGCGGGTCAAAACCAAGATATGATTATGAGGTCACACTATAGTGGAAAGCTCCGTAAATTCCGGACTTTGCGATGTTCTTTAACGCGTACCTAAATATATGTACACGGGCCTCTAGCATTTCACCTCCGTCAAAACGTGACCGCAGCGACTGGGATCGAACCCCCGGCTTCCAGGCAGTCTTGGGCAGTAACTAGTAACTAGTAACGTGTTACCGGTAACTAGTTACTTTTTTCAGTAACTTGTAACTGTAACTAGTTACTCTTTAGTTGGAGTAACTTGTAACTGTAACACTGTTACTTTTTTACTCAGTAACTGTAACGGAAAATACCGTTACAGTTACTTCTGTTTTTATAACAATTTATCCAGTAGCAAAAGGCCGATGTTACACGCTTTTCACTTTTTCGAACTTTCTCTTTACCATATCCTATCCACCTCTCAACTCTCCAATAAGGCTCCCCTCGCACTTCAGGAGAAGAGGTAGCTAAGAGAAATATCTTCCCCGCGGAAAACCGTGTTCGAAGTTTACTTGTAAAACACATGTTGTAAATCAACCAAGCTGCGACTGAACAGCTAGCTTGCTAAGTTCACGTCCTTTTTATTTCTTTTTTATTTCTTTTTTTTTTTGGGGGGGGGGGGGGCGCATATATACTCTCTTTATCACTTGAGCTTCTAGCTGTGTTCTTGGTGTGTCGGTGGAGAATTCCAGTTCCGAGGCGCCGAGCTAATCATGTTTTACAGGTGGCTAGAAAACAGCAGTGCGAAACGGCTGAAAGCCAGAAGTGCCGTGAAGTAGCGAAGCATTTTAAAACTTCTTTGAAATTGATTGTCAAAGGTCTATTCAGACATAACAGAAGAATTATTAGCCAAATGAAATACTTTTTGCCTCCTATGCAGGTGGCATCCTCAGTATTCACTAGCAAGAAAAAAGAAAAAAAAGAAAAAGATGAGCGCACATGAGTCCATTAGTCACACACATGTCCTCACAAATGTTCGGTTGGTGGCTGCGCTTGCTGTTGCAAGCCAATGCGTCGTGGCGAATGAACCACGTCTCCGTGAGCCTCCCCCCCCCCCCCCTCACTTTCGTTCATGATCCAGCGTTGTCGCATTGTTTAGGTCAAAGCTATGCCCTGTCCAGCAGTTGCATGGTTGACTTTACCGTTTCCTTTCCGCATCGTACTTGTACATTATCCCGCACTAATCGTCCGCAGGTGTACGTTATTTGGGCAGCATGTCTTTGGGTTTCGCGAACACGTGTCCAGAGGTATTGCGGTGCTCAAAAAACGGTTTGTATGACCAGCCCCCCCCCCCCCCCTAATCACCTCAGAGGAGAGGGGGGTCCGCAAAATCTGCCCCATACATTGCCTTAATAGCGAGGGGGGCCGCGACGATGACCCTTCGCCCCCCATAAGGGGAGCCCTGTGCACGCTTATGTGCCAAGCGGACACCTTGGAGAACATACGGAATAAACTCAATGAACGTCTTCTTCTCTCGTTACGCACTCGTCGTTCCTCTTCGTGCGTTTTTATTAAACAAATTCTTGCATTTGGTATGTAATCAGTTAGTTATTTTGCACGGTAACGGAAAAGTAACGACGTTACTTTTTAATGGCAACTGTAACTGCAACACGTTACTTTTGGAAACTCAGTAACTCTAACTGTAACAGAGTTACTTTTTTGGCTTAGGTAACTGTAACTGTAACAGTGTTACTTTTTACTGGTAACGTGCTCATGACTGCTTCCAGGTTAGCATTCGAGCACCGTAACCACTGCACCACCACCGCGGGAAGCGCTGCCGGTGTTCCAAAACACTAGCGAATGTATACTCAAAGAAAAACATCATAGCCGCACTCTCTTAGCTAATAATGTCCATGCACTAACAAGCGAACGCTTGCTATTTGCGTTTGATGCGCACCAATAATGCCCGTGCGTATTCGTTTGTGTAACACATTATATTAAAAACTTGTAACAATATGGTAGTAATAAAGAATATAATGAAGGATGGACAATGAACAGAAAGCCCTAAATCAAAGCAGTCATTACTTTATGAAGTTGACCCACACAGGAAATTCTCAATAGCGGCAGAGCTCCCACGATACATAGAGACGTTATTCCACAGACTACGACTGGAAGTAGCATATACAAACAACTTCCTGCACAAAATACACCGATCCAGCTCACCGGAATGCTACTGTGGCCACGAAGATGAGAATGTTCGTCATATTCTTTTGGAGTGCGTAAAGTAGTAAAGTACGCAAATGAAAGAGAAAAATTAAGGAAGAGACTAGCAAGTTTGGACAGACGCCCCCTCACATTAAAGAAATTACTTGGACCATGGTCTGACATGAATCTTCAGAAAAAAGGCGAACACCTTCCTGAAAGACTTCTTAGTGGACACCGGTTTGGATAAGCGCTTGTGATATACAGCTATGTGTTGTTACTTACGGAATGATGTGTCATACTGTGGGCAGAACTAGAAATGTGCACGTGTGGACGCTTTACTGCAGTGTGAACTTTTGAAAGCAAACTCTAGATTATTTTTTTTCTTTTTTTATTTTTGTGTAGTTGCGCGTTGTGCATTTTGTGTAACTTTTTTTTTTTTTTAGCTGCACAACTCATAGATATGGAGTAGCCGAGGAAACATGAACCTCATCCTCTCCACAGCAAGACAGATACAACAGAACAGAACAGAAAGCCTTGTTCTCGAATGTTTCTCAATAGAAATGTTTTTCAGCAGTGTGCACGACATCTATGACGACTTAACCTTGGATGAAAATAAAGTATTAATTCTGCTCAATTAACAGTACACATTATATCAATGACACACCGGCTGCAATAACTATGGCGAACTGAGTCACCTCAACATCCACCTTCAGAAAGTTACGACGGAGAAAACCATGCTCTCTGAGGGCAACTCATGCGGGGCTCGTTACCGCCGTCTTTAGCGCGACGCATTCGCGTACCCTTGCTGTTCTACTGCTGTTTTTTAACGATCTCATCCTTGTTAGAGTCAAGGTTATTCCATTCACATGTCGCCCCATTGTCGTCGAAAACTTGGAGTGCGCTTGAGGTTTGCCTTCAAGAGTAGAACGCGGAAGCGTTATCGGTCACGTACGCATCGCCTTCTCATTCACAAGCCAAGCTTCGTTTCTCGATGGACACTTGGACCGTACCGCGAGAAAACCAACGTTTGGGCTTGTAACAGCTGCCGATTTAAACTATCATGCAAAGTTGTCAACTGTCCGCCACGGTGGATCAGTGGTAAAGTGCTCGGCTGCTGACCCGAAGGTCGCGGCATCGATCCCGGCCACGGCGGTCGCATTTCGGTGGAGGCCAAAATGGCAGAGGCCCGTGTACTGTGCAATGTCAGTGCACGTTAAAGAACATCACATGGTCGAAATTTGCGGATCCCTCCACTACGGCGTCTCTCATAATCATATAGTGGTTTTGGGACGTTGAACCCCAGATATTATTATTAAAGTTGTAAACAGCCCACTACGCCATACTTCATTCTGCTAATTACGAAGTACCCCTTATGTGCCCGTAAGGCAACGTACAAAAGATCATCCAATATTTTTTTAAAATATAACTGCTAGAGGGCAACTTTTTGGGCGAGTTGGTGGTCCATTATGTGACACCAGCGCAAATAGGACAAAGAACAAGGAAGAACCACAGACGAGCGCTGAACTTACAACTGAGGTTTATCTCCGAAACGGGACGGAATATAAAGAAAACGACGCGTGAACAAAAAAGATTGCAAAGCACGATTTGCAAAAAACATACACAGTGTTATCAGCCCACCTCACTTGCGGCGGTCATGCGCACGGGACATATACCGAACTTCTTTTTTCCGTCAAGGCAATGGACGGGACACTCACGCAATTATCGCCAAGTCTCGCGATTTCTGCTGCCTCTATAATTTCCCGCGTTAATTGAGAGCCACATCGCCCCACCACTCGGCACCTCTACAAAGGGGTTTGCACTCAACAGTGTCACACGTGCTGCAATGAAGGGCTAAGTGCCCGCTGTTCATTTGGCGAACATTGTTGCTGTGTTCGCCCAGCCGGTCGTTCAGTATGCCGGTCAAACTGGCCGATTCGTGAACGACCGGCTGCTCGAACACAGCAACATGTTCACCAAATCAACAGCGGGCACTTAGCCCTTCATTGCAGCACGTGTGACACTGTTGAGTGCAAACCCCTTTTGTAGAGGTGCTGAGTGGTGGGGCGATGTGGCTCTCAATTAACGCGGGAAATTATAGAGGCAGCAGAAATCGCGAGACTTGGCGATAATTGCGTGAGTGTCCCGTCCATTGCCTTGACGGAAAAAGAAGTTCGGTATATGTCCCGTGCGCATGACCGCCGCAAGTGAGGTGGGCTGATAACACTGTGTATGTTTTTTGCAAATAGTGCTTCGCAATCTTTTTTTGTTCACGCGTCGTTTTCTTTATATTCTGTCCCGTTTCGGAGATAAACTTCAGTTGTAAGTTCAGCCCTCGTCTGTGGTTCTTCCTTGTCCTTTGTCCTTTCCTTGCGCTGGTGTCACATAACTGCTAGGTTGCGCTTCCTGTGTATCATTGTCGCTTCCTTCTCTCCGTGCCTTGTTCGCACACCCTTGTGCGTTCAAGTGGCAAAACTAAAACGTCCCACAGTGCAACTTTAATGGTCATAGGCACTACAGCGTCTCAGTAATCTATTCGTTATAACAATAACATTATTACCTCGCTTTTTACATGCAAAAACCACGATATGGTTATGAGCGACACCGCAGTGGAGGCCTCCGGAAATATCGACCACTTGGTGTTTTTTTTTTTTTTTTTTTTTTTTTTTTTTTTTTTTTTTTTTTTTTTTAATGCGAATCATTTCTTGGCGAACTGGAGGCACCTTGTTCGTTTCTATCCATCTATCTAGCCGGCTACGTTTGGGTGCGCTCGTGATCGCCTGCTTAACTTCGGATAAACTAAAATTTGTGTAAGAGGGTAGACTAATATATCTGGCTGGTCATGACATCAATAACATGAAAGTGCCGTCGCGTACGTCGCGACACCCTTTGCTGCAGTCACGTGTGGCATATACCCGTATACCACGAGCCGCGGTATGCGGGTGTGTGGCACATGTGATTGGCAGTTTATGTCTACCCAGGAACGGCGACAACAGACATTGGCGATTTATGTGCGAGAGCGTTAAGAAAAACTGACATCGGCAGCGTAGAACCGACGACTGCAAAGAATAAATATTATGGTGCAAGCAGTAATCGAACCCAAGCATTGCGCGTGGCTATGAAGTATTCTACCACAGAGCCATGCCAGGTCTCGGAACTGCTTTGCAAAAAAGGCCCTATGCAGGTGTAATGTTGGTGAAACGTCACTTGTAGTAGCAGTGATGGCTATCTAATTTTATAAGCATTACATATGTACTCCTATGATACAGGAGTCACCTCGGCTTAACGTCAATTGTATACTTAAGCGCCATCCACTGAAGTTGCTCTACGTAGCTCTAGCCAGAGTTACCATCCTCGCAAGCACAAGCGCTACATATTTGCTTACCGCTTCTGGTGTTGGTAATACCCATGTTGCTGTTGCCATCGTTACGCAACTGCAAACAACTTGTTAAGAACTAAAATTGGGGGGACCCTAAAGCTTCGCCTATAAGAGCTGAACGCGATAGTGATATCCTCTCCCTAGTGCGTACTTCAATCACTTAGTGCATATTGTGTAATGGGCACCATGCTTTAAACCACCAGCAGTCATGTGCGTGAAATGTTTTCTAACTTACTATGCACCCACTACGTGGTCTTAAGGGAATACGCGCAGTAACGTGGGTGCCTTTTGTAATGGGTGGCTGGCTTTAAACCACGATGTCGCCGTGATATTCAAATTTTGTGATGCCCGATGGCAATGTACGCTTGTACCAGGCAATATTACTGCGATATTACATGTTGTATTGTGACGCCTGTATACAGGACGCGTGTGTTTGTAAAGCATGAAAGTTATTTTCACTGCATCGTCCGCCGCGGTGGTATAGCGGTTAGGGTGCTCGGCTGCTGACCCGAAGGTCGCGGGTTCGATCCCGGCCGCGGCGGTCGCATTTCGATGGAGGCGAAATGGTAGAGGCCCGTGTACTGTGCGATGTCAGTGCACGTTAAAGAACACCAGATGGTCGAAATTTCCGGAGCCCTCCACTACGGCGTCTCTCATAATCATATGGTGGTTTTGGGACGTTAAACCCCAGATATTATTATTATTATATTTTCACTGCATCTCTAAGCAGAGGAAGTTATTTTCCACGTAATTCCAAGCAGAAGCGAGGCTGCGTGGTAGAACACCTGCTTGCCACGCAGACGGCCTGGGTTCGATCCTCACTCGGACTGGGAAATGCTTATTATTTATTTCATTTGCATTTTTCTGGATCGTTCGGTCCCAACCAACGACACCGCCACCGACGCGGACGCCGGAATTTCTGCGAAACGAGCTATTAAACGCTATCATGGTAATAAAACATATGGAACTCTTCAACGTATGCCTGTGCGTGCAACATTTGTACATAGCTTTAGTGTCATTTCGTAATGTTTTGCTGAATCAAAAAATTACACTACAATCACCATCGCTCCGCATGCTTCACATAATGTTGATTCCCATGGTACATGGCATCTGCCGAATTTTTTAACGTGCGCGTAGTGCAGTACACGGCCCTCTAGCCATTCGTCTCCATCTAAATGAGACCGCCGCGACCGAGATCGAATCCTCGACTTTCGGGTCAGAATCTACCGCCTTAACCACTGAACCACTGAGATGGAGCAGTCTCTTCCGTTATGCATTGAAACTAGAGCTGGACCACTTCCATCGGCTCTAATTATCCCATTCCTTTTGCTGAAAGCATAATGAGGAGAATCGGCTGAAGAAAAAGCGTAGAGAACGTGAAACATTACAAAATACAGTCTTTCGTTTTCATACGAAACCAAAAAAGCTTTCATAAAAAAAGAAAAAAAAATGCACCTGAGTATCTATCGGGGAGCAGGGTTCGCGGGAAGCCTTGCGGGTCTCGTGTCCTAATTAATGACTGCCTCGCTTCGTTGCTGTCGGCGCTGATTGCGCAACGCTGTTCCGCTGTCTGTGGCCCGCAGAGGAATGATCACTTTGATTTGCATTATTGAAGTGCCTCGGTTCCTTTCGCGATGCTGCACTTTTGTACGACTTATATTTTGACCCGCTGCTGATTGCACATTATTTTGAGGCTGTGTATTACTTAAAGAGCAGAACGACGGGAGGACAAATGGATGTAGAAAAAAAAATGAAAGAAAACTGACGAAGCTTGCACTCAGTCCTCCAAGGCTTTGAACAGTGAAACTCAACGATTCCGAAGTCTCAGTGGTTACTTCTTGGTTCTTGCTATGCTTTAGCTAGGTGATGCTAGGTTGTTTCTAGCTCGCTTCATGGTTGTTGCGTGGATTTAACTCGGTGATGCTAGGTTGCTTCTAGGTTGCTTCTATGTTGTTGCTATGCTTTAGCTAGGTGATAATAGGTTGTTTCTGCGTCGCTTCGCAGCGTAGAGACGTTCGATTCAAACCACAGATAGACACAGACACGACACCGATGTCCAAACCCCAGAGACAGAAACTAGCGCTGACACCGAGCGTTCGCCCCTCCCAGGGATCTACAGGTATGTCGTCGTTCGCGTAGGGCTTCCACAGGTTCCGGGATTTCTCGCAGCCGCCGTTGCACTTCCCGTTCCCTAGTATTCCGTCGCTGTACGCACCATTGAAGCACTCCGTGCGAATGCTTCAGCGAAGCTGTATAATGATGATGATGATATGTGGGTTTTAATGGCGCAAGGGCCATGCTTGGCCAAAGAGCGCCATGACAAATGATGTAAAAGTGACAATGGCCGGTGTTTTACGATGATATGTAAAAGGATGTGGACTATGATAATGTTACGTGGCTGTAAAGCGGCCTAAAATTCCGCGCTCTAGGGCGGGTAAAACATATAGGTATTAAAATCATGAGGGTGATGTGATATGTACGTACGCGAATTGAGTGGCAATGCTAGGGTTGATAAAACAGTGGTGGCGATATGGCATAAGCACGATTTCCTCGTCGACGCCCTTGAGACTAAGGGCCGCGAGGCAGGTGCTTTCCCTAACGTAGCCACCGTAGCTGCGACCTCTGTTCAGAGGTCGCGCTACGGATTACCTCTAAAGATGGGGTGAAAACTATGAACTTCCGTTAAAAACGCGAACAGTGCTTCATGATTAAAAAGTGGTTCCCTGCCGATGAACATGAGAGGATGAAGTGGAAACTGTTGTCGGTATGGTAATAAAAAGTGTTTTTTCCGGATGGCGTCTACTTCAGGGCACTGGACGAGGATGTGGATAACCGTAAGTGGTTGTCCACATTTGTCACACAAGGGTGGATCACCACCGGACAGAAGGTGTGCTGTGAGTGTGTCCTATCTGTAGTCTAGTGAGTGTTACCTGTGTGTGGCATGACCTGGATACTGGTGGCCAGTTTCCAAGGTTCGGCTTGATAGCATGTAGTTTATTTTGTGTTTCTCTGTCCCATGAGCGCTGCCAATAGTCCCTGAGGTTTCGTTTGACAAAGGGTTTTAGGTCTAGTGAAGGGAGCGCTATGGATGCATGCGCGGCAGCGTTATCATGGGCGGATACAGCCAGTTGGTCCGCCAAAACGTTTCCACTAATCTCGCGATGCCCTGGCACCCAGCATATTACAACATGTTGTTTAAGTGTGTAGATACTGCATAAGAGCGAGTAAAGGGACACAAGGACTGGATTTTTATGTTTTTTCATACTTTTCAAAGCTTTCACGACGCTGAGAGAATCGGTGTATATAACCGCGCGTTGTAGTTTTAATTCCTTAATATGTGTGACGGCCACAAATATCGCGTGAGCTTCTGCGGTGAAGATGCTTGTTTGGGGGGTTCAGAATACCGGAATCCGAAAATGATGGGCCAACAGCTGCATAAGACACACTAGTGTGAGACTTTGAAGCATCTGTATAGAATTCTGGGCAAGTGTATTTGTGTTGGAGTTCCAGGAAGTATGTGCCGATATGTGCAATAGGTGCGTGTTTCGTAACTTCTACGAAGGAGACATCGCACTCTATGACCTGCCATTGCCACGGCGGCAGATGTGCGGCAGGAGCCATCAGACAGTGTTCAAGAACTGGCACACAGGTTTCCTCAGCTAGGCCCCTCACGCGAAGTGAGTAGGGCTGTCTTACCGAGGGACGGTGGTCAAATAGGACAGCACTGGACAGATCATTGATTGTGGAGTGTGTGGGGTGTTCCTTGTCGGCGTTCACTTTCAGATAATATAAAAAGGATATGTAAGACCTCTGCAGGTGGAGCGACCACTCGTTTGACTCAACGTAGAGGCTTTCTACAGGGCTCGTTCGAAAGGCACCTGTAGAGAGGCGAATGCCCAGATGATGAACAGGATCAAGAATCTTCAGTGCGCTTGCTGTGGCAGACTGGTAGACAATGGCTCCATAATCTAGGCGTGTACGTATAAGACTTTTGTAGAGGTTTAGGAGACATTTTCTGTCACTGCCCCATGTTGTACGTGACAGGACCTTTAAGACATTTATTGTTTTCATACACTTGTTTTTGAGATATCTGAGGTGTGATACAAACGTTAACTTTGTGTCTAAGATTAAGCCTAAAAATTTATGCTCCGTTTTTACAGACAGACGTTGACCCTGTAGGTCTATGTCAGGATCGGCGTGCAAGCCTCTGTTTCTCGAGAAAATGACACATGTACTTTTTTGAGGGTTAAGGCTGAAACCATTATCGTCGGCCCATTTGGCCACCTTGTTTAGAGCAAGCTGAACATGTCGCTCACAAGTCGCCAGGTTGCACGATTTAAATCCTATTTGTACGTCATCTACATACGTGCAATAAAACATATTTCGTGGGATATACAGACGCAGCGAATTCATCTTAACAATAAAAAGTGTGCAGCTGAGGACACCACCTTGAGGTACTCCCGTTTCCTAAACAAATGTGCGCGACAGCACATTTCCCACTCGGACACGGAATGTGCGATCCGACAAGTAACTCTCTATTATGTCCAGCATCCTACCTCGTACACCTAAATGGGACAGATCTCTGAGTATTCCGAAGCGCCAAGTTGTGTCGTAAGCTTTTTCCATGTCCAGGAAGACAGAGAGAAAGAATTGTTTGTGTACGAAAGCTTCTCGGATTTGTGCCTCAATGCGGACGAGATGATCAGTGGTGGATCGACCCTCTCGAAAACCACACTGGTGTGGGTCAAGCAGTTCATTTGATTCTACGAAATGTATTAGCCGGTGGTTTATCATTTTTTCAAAAAAGTTTACACAAGCAACTCGTTAGCGCGATCGGCCTGTAACTTGTGACGGAGGATGGATCCTTGCCCTGTTTTAGAACAGAGATCACAATAGCCTCTTTCCAGGAACTAGGGATCTCTCCGGAAAACCATATGGCATTGTACAATGAGAGCAGTGTTTTTTGCGTTTCCTTGGGTAAGTGTTTCAGCATATCATATACGATTCGATCAGAACCTGGAGCAGATTTGTTGCAACAGGTCAGTGCTGCCTGTAGCTCTGCTAAGCGGAATGGTTCATTATATGCCTCATTATTTGTAGATAGTCTATCTAATCTTTGTTGTTCCAATCTCGTTTTGTACCTTTGGAAGGTGTCTGAATAGTGTGTCGAGCTGGATACAAATTCGAAATGTGCTCCCAGGGGAGTCAGCTTGGTCTTCCAGGCTTTCCCCCCTGGGTGTCTACTAAGGGCGCGGAGTACATTGGTTGACCTATTATTTTCTTCACGCTCTTCCACACCTTAGCCTCATCTCTATAAGAGTTCACACCCGATATGAACTTCTGCCAGCTGTCTCTTCTAGCCTGCCGGCGCGTCCTTTGTCCTTGCGATTTGACCTGTTTAAAATTGACGAGGTTCTCTGCTGTGGGTGATTCGCGCAGAAGCCCCCACGCTCTATTTTGTTTCTTGCGAGCGTTGCGGCAGTCGTCGTTCCACCAGGGAACACGACGTTTACTTGTAGCGCTAGTTTCTTGTATACATTTAGTAGCCATGTTGATAATAAAAGCAGTAAAATACTCGACAGCAGCGTCAATACTAAAACAAGTCAAGTCCGCCCACGAGATGTTAGTAATTTTGTGGAACTCCTCCCAATTGGCTTTCTCAAGCTTCCACCGAGGGGCCTGG
Source organism: Rhipicephalus appendiculatus (assembly GCA_030522465.1). NCBI lineage: Eukaryota > Metazoa > Arthropoda > Arachnida > Ixodida > Ixodidae > Rhipicephalus > Rhipicephalus appendiculatus. The sequence continues at coordinate 13,513 of JALIZH010020031.1, forward strand.
GGTGGAGATTCATTTTGTTTTTGTGTTTGGAGGAGAATTGGGAAGTGGTCACTCCCATAAGGGTTTTTAATCACTTCCCAGTTAAAATCAAGTAAAATAGATGGAGAGATGATGCTAAGATCGATGGACGAATAAGATTTATTTGCGAGGCTAAAAACGTGGCTTCTTTGTTGTTGAGTAAACATGCGCCTGTAGAAAGCAGGAAATTCTCAATGAGGCGGCCTCGCGCGCCGGTGCGAGAGTCGCCCCACAGGCTGCTGTGCGCATTAAAATCGCCGAGAATGAGGTAAGGTTCGGGCAACTCGTCAATAAAAGATTGGAATTCGTGTTTGTGTAGCTGGTAGTGTGGGGGGGTATGTATATCGAGCATATCGTAATGAGTTTGTTTGCAATTATAGCTCTCACGGCCACTGCCTCCAGTGCCGTACGGAGTGGAAAGTGCTGGCATGCTACGTTTCTGTCGACTATAATTGCAACACCGCCCGATGATGCGAGGGCATCCTGGCGGTCTTTGCGAAAAACGACATACTGGCGTAGGAAATTTGTGTGTTTAGGGTTTAAGTGTGTCTCCTGTACACACAGCACCTTTGGACAATATTTGCTAAGGGAGTTCTTGTATGTCGTCGACATTGTGTAAGAGTCCTCTAGCGTTCCACTGTAATATTTTGTCCATTTTGAATGTGTGTGTGTGTGTGCTGTGTGTAGCAAAATAGTAAAGTGATTTATTTTACAGAGCCTTTGTCAGGCCCTGTAATGGGCGTTTTGTCTTTTTTTGGAGCGGTCGAGAGGTTCTCGCCGCTCCTTAGGCGCAGGCTGTGCCGGTGGACTGGATGTGTCCATCGCATCTGCCGAGGCGACGGACAGTCGCTCTACCGAGCGGGGTTTGCGAATGGTAGGCTTCGTCACGGCGGACGAAGCCTTCGACCCCACCGGGCCAGAGGTCGAGGGGACGTCTTTGGCTTGTGTGCTGCCCTGGCTGCTGCCAGGGTTCGCAGGGGCCTTCGGTGGGGCCGATTTCGGAGAGGGTGGGGCAGCCGAGGCTGCTCCCCCCATGGGGGCGGGTGGCGCTTGCCTCGGCACGCCAGGCGTGGTCCGGGGCATCGCCGGAGGCCGTAATGGCACTGGCCCCCCCTCGCGCCACTTCGGCGTACGTGTTCCCTGCAAAATGCGGGGAAACACGCTGCCTCGCTTCACGAAAACTGATGTTGAGTTTGATCTTTGTGGTGATTATTTCTTTTTCTCTCTTCCAGGCCACGCAGGACCTGGAATATGCCGGGTGGTCCCCGTCACAGTTGGCACAGTGAAACTGGGAGTTGCATTCGTCGTCAGCGGAGTGTCCTGTGGTGCCGCATTTTGCGCAGGTAAGCTGCCCTCGGCAGCTCTGGGAGCCATGCCCAAACCGCTGGCACTTAAAGCAAAGCCGCGGGTTGGGAATGTAGGGTCTGACTGCTAGTTTGAGGTAACCTGTTGCTATTTCAGTGGGAAGTGTTGTAGATCCGAATGTAATTATGATGTGTTTCGTTGAAATTTCTTTGTTCTCTCTCCTTATTTTGATGCGCTGCACCTGGATGACATTCTCGTCTTTCCATCCTGTCAAAAAGTTCCTCGTCGGAGAGTTCCATCAGGTCGTCATCTGACACGACACCCTTCACGGTGTTTAGTGTTCGGTGTAGTGTTATCGTGATGGGGTGATCACCAAATTCTGTCAGGTTATGTAGTCTCTGGTATTGTACGTGGTCTTTCAATTCGAGTAGGAGGTCACCACTGGCGGTCTTGCTGGCTTTGAAGCCCGCGCCTAGTGTTTCCATCAGACACTTTGATACGAGAAAGGGTGATAAGTTTCTGGCCTTCTTTTCTGTGCTGTCGCAGTGTATAATATGGTATTTCGGGAAGTTTTCTTTCTTGGTCGGGAGAAGTTCAAAAAATGGTATCGGTGCGCCACCTCTTTGAGGGGCGATCAGTTCGGTGAGGATAAGGGGATCCCATCGGTTATATTGTTTGTTCGGCAGCCATGCCAGCCGCCCACCTCCAAGCCCAACGAGGGGACGCTACCAGACCCGGAGGAAACGTAAGCGCCAGCTGTACATGGCCGCTATAACCTAATATGTCTACCCAAGGTTGGATATCGACACCAGGTTAACCCTTGCCGCCGAGAAACGTGGAAGTAAAAAGAAGTGAGGAGAAGACAGGAAAGATCAAAAGTGAGAGAGAAAGACGAAGATGAGGGGGAGAGAGAGACAGGAAAAGGCGACTGCCGATTTCCCCTTGGTGGGTCAGCCCAGGGGTGCCGTCTACGTGAAGCCGAGGCCAAAGGGGTGTGTTGCCTCTGCCGGGGGCCTTAAAGGTCCAAACACCCGGCATCGGCTCAACCCCCAGGATCCCCTTTTCCCCGTGGCTAAGCCACGCACGGCTAAGCGTGGGAGGGGGTCGAAACCCCCCATTAGCTCGGGTCCGTGGTGTCGCCACACACCAAACGCCTGCTTGCGCAGACGCCCCTGCGGGGAGCGAAGGTGAATAGTCCGGCCACTGTGTATCACGGGGATAATCCCAACGCTTTACTAAATGTGTTCTGATTTACTAGTTACGTCAGTCTATAAATATTAAGTGGTGTTTTCTGGCTCTATATTGCGTTCTTCAATTTTAAAGCACCAATGGTTTGGGGGTTTTGCCCAATTTATGTGGCAGATACGCGTTCTTGATTATGTTTTTTTTTTTTTTAGAGATTTGTAAGCACGGCTGTTCAGCCACGCAGCAACGCCAGTGCTTGAAACTCCTTTGTAAGAGCGGCTATAAGAATTTCATGTTGTGAAAGGAGTGTGCTTAACGCACGCAATTTTGCGTGGCAGAACCGTAGAATTGCACCAGGCGTGAAAATAAGTGAATTGCGATACGAGTGGGTGGTTTAAAGCTGCCCAACCACAACCAAGTGTGAAGCTGCGCAGGGGCACGTAGAACAATAGGCAGGCGTACCGGTTATCTCGGCAACTTACAAAAGGATGAATAATGGCGTATTGTTCACTTGCAGTAGGCATTCTATGACACTTTTAAACGGCCGATGTTATGCGAACAAGCGTTCCTTTTTTTGCGGCATGGGTGGAGATGATTCGCGCGAGGCACGATTTGGCTATCGTGTTCTGCTCTTAAGGCGAAGCTGAAGCGTCCTCCAAGTTTTTACACTACTCGGCACATGACCAACAGTTTAGGCAGCATATTTCGTGTTCATAAGTATTACACCCGCAGCTCATGAACTACATGTATTAAAAGAGGATACAGCGATGTCATCGTCGTTTAGAAGAGTATGGTAGTCACGGTCTCCTGGGTTCTTCACTAGAATGCACTTGACGAGAGCGATCACTGCGGCCGAACTTTCTTTAAGCTGAGGCTTTTTAAGTATGTCGGGAACTCTCACAGCACCAAAATTGCGACTAGGGAAGGTCCTGTCGATTTCCACGGCGGTTGTTTAAAAGAACACAATATTTAACATAGCCTTTAGCTTTAAGAATTTACACCATCTTCCCAAAGGGAACCCTGATGGGATGCGAAGCAGCAGCGTTCCGCACGGGCGGCGTCACGGGTTGAACGGCGCTAACGCGGGTGCTGCGGTGAGCGCTGAAAGATTCGTTTGAAGCGATGGCTGGCGTAGGTCTTGTCGTTGCGCGTCAGGCGGCTGCGGGCGCTGCGGCGAGCGCGCGGCAGGCGAGGGAGAGAGTGACGTCAGCGCGCACTGTGAGGGGAGCGTGACGTCAACGCGCAGCTGCGGCATGACCTACTTGGCACCGCTCCAACACCTGCGGCGAGGGGAGCGCGTTGCGGCGCGTTCGTACGGACGCGCGGAAGGACAGCGTTACACAGGCTAGTCAAAAAGCTGCTTCGCATCTAAAATCGGCGCAGCTTGCACCAGCGGCGCTTGGCTGGAACCAACAGCGGAGCTATGTGTTCGAACTACCGAGAAAGAAGCTGCGTTCCGAAACCCATATAATGCCCAAGCCCCATTTAAATGACGTGGGTTTGGCGGGAACATTTCACTTGTGATACGTGTTTCTTGAAGGCAAGATGTCGCATGACTAGCGTTACATGACTTTGGCGGGAAAATGTCACGTAACTAGTCTTACGGTATTTGTCGCCACGTGACTAGTGTTATGTGATTTTGGCGTGAACACTTCGCGTCATTAGTGCTACCCGATTTTGACGCGGACATGTCACGTGACTGGTGTTACGTTGTTTTGCGTCCCGCTCACGTCCTCTTCTTTTCTCCCTTCTTTATCTTCCACTCTCTATTTCTCCCTTCCTCCTTCTTTTTATGCCTTTCTGTCTTTCTCTGTCTGTTTTCATCTGGCTTTTTCTATCTTTTTTTATGTTTGTTTCTATCTCTGTGTACTTCTTTGCCTGACTTTCTGTCTTACCGTCTCTTTCTTCCCTTTCTTCCTCTCTCGCTGTTTCCCTTTCCACCTTTTTTATTGCTGCCTCTCTTTTTCTCTAGCTCTGTACTCCTTTTCTCGTCAATCCGAGTTATTGCATGTCACGCCGGACTAATGCGCGCAGCGGGAAAGCTCGAGCTGGGCCTACGTCTTCCGAGAGCGAAGCAGGAAATGAAGAAGACGAAGAGAGTGCGCGCCACCATTAGGATGATAGTTTTCGCGGACGGTATGCGAGTGTTATGCGAGCATAAACAGCTACGCTGATAAAACTGCCTCAGATATCCGCAAACGAATGCATTGTCTTGATCCCGTCTGATAATTCGTCCATGGTACGCAACAGCTACCTGAAAAAAATACAATTTGGGAACAGGTTCAATGCGCATTCATTAGCATCCTTTTTACTTATTTCGTCTTTATTACGTAAGTATTCTTGGAGATCATGTTGCGAAAGAGGTTTTGGGCATGCCTTTTTCGTTCGTTTACGAGCAACTTCTTTTTTTTTTAATTGTAGTTTTTTAAATAATGGCTGTAATAACATTTCTGGAAATGTGCTTTTTGTACTTGCTATTGGGTTATAAGTCCTCAAAAAACAACTAAAGAAAAGGCATGGGTATCCAGACACTTCTAAGCACATTGGCAGTATCGCTTGACACTGCGTCCTTAGGGAAGTGAACAGCAGGGGAAGTCATTGTGGCTATCGCTGATGGGCAGCCCTCCACGATTACGGAGTTTCTTTATTTACATTTCTTTTTTTTCTTGAACGCAAACCTCATTGAGAACGGGTAATCAGCGATTGATTTTGTGTGCATTGAACATCACGAAAATTAGACTCCATTGATCCGCTAATAACTACGCTGGAAATGGTTAGGCAGTAACGAAAACGGCAGGGCAGTAACGAGTGATAAAGCGCGGAACGGAGCTCACCGAGTGCGAATCGGTTTTCCGTGCTTCAGTTTTAGTCAGAAACTCGTTATAGGTCTTCTACAGCAGAAGATCTTTCAGTATAAGCCACGCATTGCTCTGTCGGAAAAATGACGATATATACAAAAGAAAAAAAATCACGCCATATCCACGAAGTGAAGTGATGATGAGTGGGCGAAGCTAGATAGTTTTCATCCATGGCAGAAAGAGAATGTGTGGTCTGGATTGCGCTTATACTTCATGGTCATCAGCGTCATCGTCGTCGTTATCACGTGCAGTGGGTACATTCCACTATACTGGAACGCGCTTATTCTTTATGGTGATCAGGCGTCATCGTCATCTTTATCACGTGTAGTGGATACATTCCACTATACTGGAACGCGCTTATACTTCATCGTTATCACGTGTAGTGGGTACATTCCAATATACTGCGTCATCGTCATCTTTATCACGTGGAGTGGGTACATTCCACTATACGTGGCTACCCACCTACCTTCCTACTACTACTACTACTACGGAGGAGGGACAGACCCACACCCTAAGGAGCTTCGCCCCTAAAACTGACTGGACCATAAAGAAGCCGTTGATACATATTGAAGTTGTCTACAACACATACTCGTGTAGCACTTGGACTATATGGCGTGAACCGCTCTTCAAAGCCAGTTAAGGTTAACATTATCTATTGTGCGAGCAATGCATTTTTTATTTCACTGCTCTCAAATCCTGGCCGTCCAGAGGGCCCGCGCGAAGGCGGTCAGGTTCAACCTGACTGTCCCCGAGTGGGCCTAGCCACGTGACGTTGAGATTACTGGCATCTATTGTAAACCAAATAAAGTTGTTTCACTCACTCACTCACTGCAGATAAAGCATGTGCTGTCTGACTAAACCAAAATAGAGAGTTTAGTATCACGGACGTGGATGCTTTGCGTACGTAAACGTGACAACTCTACGCATGTTACGCGGCACTCGTCCGCTATGTTTAGAGCTTTACGCACGCAGATGTAGCGCCATGGAGCTTACGCATAAGTATACACGGTAGTTTCCTACGCATGTTATTTTATGCTCCTAGGGGGCAGATGAAACACCAATGCAGCGATGTACATTTAAGCCGAATGAGTGTGTTTATGTTTCAAGACGAGTGGCGCCGGCTATTGCGTGATCACCGCTTACTTTGCAGCAGGAAAATACCTCACAGCGTACACAGTGTTACCCGCATGTTTTGCGACTGTTTCCTTGGGCTGCAATTGACGAGGTCCGGAAACGAAGACAGAACAACAGTATTAAGAGGCTCACTGGACTGCGCGGGGGGACGTGATAACACGCAATCTGAGAATAAGAGCTGTGGCTGTGAGCGCGATCGCACACTGTGCAGGCGGGTGCGGGCACTCAGCACTGGTGGTGGTTGTGGTTCGAAGAAGGAAAAGGCGCCTAATTTCTGCAGCCCGGTATGGAGCACGGCGCAGCGCCTGACACTCAGCACTTCTTTTTGGCTTTGATGACTGTGAAGTGAGACTTTGTGTGTGCGTGCTCTCTCCTCTACCTCTCTCTTTCTCCATCTTTAAATCTCCCCCACCCCTTTCCCCAGTGTAGGGTAGCATACCGGTTCTACTAGACCGGTTAACAACCCTGCCTTTCCTTTCCCTCCTCTTTTTTCCTTCCTTTCCGGCCGCGGGCAGGCGCACGGCGTTTCTACATCTCATTGAATACCGCATCCTGTCTTCGATTACACTGTAGCCTCGAACGCCACGAAGCACATCGGAGGTCGTCACTTTTCGAAAACCTCAGGCGCCGGGTAACGTTCGGAGCTTTCGTCTGGCGTGCCATCTTTGGCGTACAATCTTGAAACCTGCCGACCTGCCCTTTATCGATAATTGTGTAATTTCGGGAAAGCTCGGCGTAGAACTGCCACGTACGTGGCACACGCAACGCAAACGCGAATATTGCACGCGGGTCCACAAGAAGCGCAGACGGAATCTACGTAACGGGCACGCACATATCAGTCACGCAGGCGCTCCCCGTATGCGAACTCTTACGTGCGTGAAACTAAAACTATCTAGTCCAAGGCGCTCACACACAGACAAAAGGCGATGAGTGTTCGGAATGAAATATTGCGCGCTTGAATATGCCGGGTCTGCTTTTGTCTTCACAAATTTGTCAGACCAATAGTTTGCTAAGTCAGGTGCTGAGTAAAGCGCGCTCTATAAGATCAGTAGCAGTACCTCGGACCACATAGGCGTGCGCACGGGGGGGGGGGGGGCGAGATGGGAAGGCGCAAAATCAGCCCTATACATTGTAGGGGGGCGGCGATATGGGGGGCGCAAAGTCAGCCCCATACATTGATGTAATGGTGAGGGGGGGGGGGGCGCTGCTAGGAACCGTCGCCTCCCCTTAAGGGGAACCTTGCGCACGCTTATGCCGGACCATCAGTTTTAGAAGAACTGATTACACAGGGAACGGCGCAGCAGTGCACGATTGACAGAAGTGTGGGGTCACACATTAAAGGGGCCCTGCGACACTAATTATGCGTGTCGTTTATATCGCTTCTTCTCGAACAGTGGGGTGCATCGACATCAATGCGCAAGTGACAACGCGAAAAATAAAGCAGTTATAATTTTATTTGTACGGAAAAACGACATTCGTTCCGACTAGAGTGACACGCGACGGCAGTTTTTTTGTAATCGGAAGTGATATTTCATTACGTGGGTGCGACGACATTGGCCGGCGTTTTGAGTGGTTCGACGCGACAGGTCGCATGTAACCAACATGTGGTACCAGCTATAGGCCAGAGTATTGTGGGCTAACAATTATAAAAGTACTCCTTTTACATCATCAGACAAAAAGGGATTTCTGTTTTTAAGTATGCAGTTTTGAAGACAATTCCAAAACGACGCCAGCCGCTCTGCACAACTGCCACCACGAGGCGAGCGGTCCGGTATGTCTCTGTAAGAGTCATGCGGTGATCGGAACCGGCCTTTGACGTCAGTGAGAGAGTGACATCCGAAAGGAAACGTTTTTCTTATGGTCTACTGGGGTTTTGAAGTTTGAAGACTAACACCCATAGGCGCGCGCACGAGGGGGCCAGGGAGGCGCCCCCCCCTTGTCACTTTAGAGGGGGGGGGGCGCAAAGTCTGTCCCACACTTTGACTTAAAGGGTCCATGACATGGTCACCCAACAATTTGCGGTTTTTGGCGAGAAACGATGGTAGAGGGTCAAATATGCTTGTAGACGTGTAAGAAAACTGGACTGCAAAAGATTATTTCAGTCCAAAATAAGCCGGGGAAGTCGTCGGCTGTAAACTCCGCCCACCGCCGGCGACCGCCATTTATTGGCGGTCGCCGGCGGAATGCAGACCATGCAGATGCAACACGGAATGCAGACCATGCAGACGCTCGCACAGCAAGCTACTCGTTACGTCACGGCTAGCGAGCGTGCCAGTGTTGCCCGGCTCTTAGGCCGCTCGCTCGTTTGTAAAAATATTCAATTATAAACTAACGGCACTACCAAATGCGCTAAAATTTCGCCAGCTTGTCTGTGAACGTACAAGGATCAACCTACATAACACAGATTATGGTCGAAAAGTGGGTGTCATGGCCCCTTTAATAGGGAGGGGGGGTGCTGCGATGAGCCTTCGCCCCCCACTGAAGAGAAACCCTGCGCAGGCCTATGCTAATACCGTTACAGCTTTCATTACTGTGCAACAATTTCGATCATTCTTGTTGCGTTCATCTTAGTATGAAGCACTACATACTCTCCAGCGCTGCGGAATGCAGACGAAAAAACGCTGCAGGGCCTCTTTGAAGAGAGCCCCGCGCAACGAAAGAAGGCTTCTTATCGGCAAAAGCCAACCTTCACGAAGGAACGAAAACTTTTTTTTTTCTGGTGGTGAGGCCTACTCGTGAAAGGGCGACGGATCGATACCTGATGAAGGTCATCAGCTTTCCGCCGGTCGAAACAAAGCACGCCGTTCCCTCGAATCCGACCGTCGACTTGATAGGGTTGAAGGTTATCGGCACTAATAGCTACAGATGGGCGTTTGTCGAGGAGAATAAGTGTGTCTTTTGTTCCCTCAAAACCATCGCCCCCACCGGAAAAAAAGCCGTAATGTTCGCACCATTCATATTTCACCGTTGTAAGCGCCTTCCAGGCCCGTAGCCAGGAATTTTTTTCTGGGGAGCGGGCGGGGGCACTTGTTGAAGGCCTTCAAAAACACCTATTTTTATTATTTGTCCTTGGTAAAACACCCCTCTCCATCCTAATTTCGGGGGGGGGGGGGGAGGGACAACCCCCCCTTCCCTCTGCCGGCTAAGTGTCTGGTGCCTTCACTCCACGCGTGCCTCTTGCAGAACATTTCAAAACTTCTGTGGCCTGTAGAATTGGCAGAAACGGAGAAAATATGATCACCGAAAAAAAAAAAAATAAACGAAGGGCCGGTTTGGGCGCAGTGATTCAAAGCGTGCTTTTTTAAGAGCGACGAGATGTTATTCAAAGTTGCGAACAAAGTGCAAGTATCCACGAAGAAGATGACGACAGTGCTAAAAAAGGTCTATTTATGAATGACCTTTGCATCACGAATGATTGTAATGCTCACTCACACAGTGAGTGACCCAATGTCAATTGGGCTTAGCGTCCAAAAATATTCGTGATTTCACTTTAGAGGCACGAGAAACGTGCGACACTCCTGCTACTCTTCCAAAGCACATACGTGACAGTGTGCTTTTAAAAAGTAAAAGCAGTACCAAATCGATGGTTCTGGTTCAATTCAAGAGTTAAATGTGAAAATTTATTGCAAAGCATATGTTTAAGACCAGGGCCAGCTACCTCTCACGAAAACAATGAAAATAAATTGATTGAGTTCATTGAAATAACAGATAGTTTATTTTTGTGAGCAGCCCCTCGGATCGTTGCGGCACCTGTCGGAGCAAATCCCAACCACGTGCCTGCTTCATCGTGGCCTCTGAGATTTGCATCGGCAGCTAGTCTAACACAAGCTTAACCAAATGTATATATCAGGGCACACTTAACCCCGACGTACAAGCTCCACTACCAGGAACCAAAGTCGAGGAATAGGGCCGCCTCTGTCACAAAGAAATGTTGGCGCACAAATAAGGCGCTGGCTGTTCATCAGAACATGAGCCGGTCGAACGTAGAACATACACTGTTAAATAATTTTCATACTAAAGGACGTACTCAAAAGTGTTTCGTGTGCCTTCTTCCCCGTCCGTATGTGGTTGCGCTGCCGTTACATTATGAAGTACGACCAAATAGCCCAAGTTTCAATCTTGTGACGTACTCACGGCAGCACGAAAAGTTAAAGAAATACGTGGCACATGCAATATACAGTTTCAATAACACCACACCCCGCAGAAATCGCACAAATGCAAATTATAATGTTCCCTAATATGACTCCCTCTACTCGGCGTGTCGCACATACATTCTTCTTTCTATTTTCTTAACACAAAACACTTCGAACAATTTCAGAACAGAAAGAACAGATCACGAGGGATGGTTCGCGGGCGGCGTGTAGGCCTAATTTGTACCACTGGCGCAATCAATTTGTTGCCAAGCCGAACACACAAATTGTATCGAACAGCGAAACAGAGCCCGCTCCATGCCGTTTGTGGCGGACTCGTGTACCGCATTCGCCACCTGCAGGTATATACAGGCCTACATTAGTGGAAACCAACGCGCTTCAATATATCGACCATTCGAAAAATCCAAAGGGCTTGAAGCTCCTGAATAGCCATTGTGAAAACGGTCGTTTCCCGCTGCTCGAGAGCCGGCCCTTTCCTCGATCGGCAGAACCAGTCGTGATCATCCCCTGCTCATTAGCGGCGTCGGTGATTAGGGCGCATTTTCGCGCTGCTTCTTTCGGTACTGCTCGAGGAGGTGTACTTCAGACGCCACCTGGTTTCCGATTTCCAATGTAGATGAGTGCAAATTCTTTATTTCAACCGTTAAAATAAGGAAAATCAGGATCGTTCTTATCTTAAAAGAGTCTATGTTTTGCGAAAGTTTGCCATAGAGGCCCGCACCGGCTGGTACGATCGTTTATCCAATCATTTCAACGTTTTCTAGTTGGAGGCGCATTAACCTCTCCTCTCCCTCTCCCCCCTCCATTGATCTTTGTCGCCTCTCCAGCGCATTGTTAAACAACAACAACAACAACAAAAAACAGAAAACCAATATGGCAGTCTGGCTAACTTTTCTGCCTTCCTCCTTCATCTTGTGTTGTTTTCTTGTTTGCTATTTGCTCTTTCGACTTGGCAATCACAAGACTAGGTTTGTTGAAAAAGCGAAGGTTTGAGCTTCGTATGCTGTACAAATGGCGTTGTTAGCGCGTTTAAGCGCCTTCGAGGTCCGGTGTTCTTTGGCGAGGCTCCTACGGGAGCGCTGTGAAGTTAGACGTCGCGGTGCCACAGCAAGTCACGACCGAGCTCAAATGAAGCCGAAAAGGTGGGAAAAATCAGTTTTCATGCCCCTAGAGCAGGGGTCTCAAACACGCGGCCCGCGGGCCGCATGCGGCCCCGAGTCTCTCTTTTGCGGCCCGCATATGACTGTCTTCGACCCACAATTTAAAAATTTTCTTAATAGATTTGTTCGTAAGCTACACAGGTCTAAAGTATTGTTTTAGTGAGGCACCCCATGTGGTCACCCTGTCTGGAAGCATAATCGTGAAACAAAAACTGTATTCCAGAATTGGCGTGCAGCTTTCAGTCATTTTGGAGATCACTATCTATAGGTTGTTGGAATCCTGGCACGAAATCTCCTTCAGAAAGGACCTGTATATGTGATGTGGGAAAAGGTTTTCGTTTCAATGGGAACGTTTGCTGACAAATTGTACAAAACTCCCCCCCCCCCCCCCTCCCCGCGTTTTACCTTCTTTTCACTGCCCTGGCCCATGCGGCACCAAATTGTGTGGCTGCGGCCCGCTGGCTGAGATGAGTTTGAGACCCCTGCCCTAGAGCGTCGTTAAGTGCGACATGAACCCGGAAACTCTGAGTTTTCACTTTGAAGCACAGCTGCTTAGTGTCAACGCATGAATGAAACCATGTTGCGAAAAAGATAATCTCTTGAAGAGATATACCAATTTAAAAAAGTGATAGGTATGAAAATTGGCTGATTTTCTGACCATTCCTAAATCGTACTGGTGTGTCTTTGGAGCTAGACATTAGCGAATGTGGTAGTCCCATGCACGTCGCTTTGTTGGACTGCCCGGTCGACTTTCTTACCCGCTGTCGAACGCGTTGCTCTAGTTCCCCTCCAACGTGGTGGGGGGTTAAACAAGATGTGACAAAAAAAAAGTGTTGGCTTACTGGATGCGAAATAAACACGCTAAGATGTTCATTCGAGTAGCTCAAAATAGGCGTAATGATAATTATCAATTACCTATCAGAAATAATAATGTAGCGCTCGAACGCGCATATCATTTTTGACGCTTTACACCAACGAAGACAACCGCCGTGCGCAAGTGCCGCGCAAGAATGGTTGCGGAAGTGGTCTTCCCAGCTTTTATGTAACTCGATCTCAACTCTTGCATTGCACATCAAAGACGTTTAACTTCTCGTTCATTTCGTTTCTAATGTCGAAGACACGGTAATGGCGTTGCTGTAACTGGCGTAATTTTGCGTTACGAAGGGGATAAGGCGGCATAGGGCGGCGATAGTCAACAGCGACCATCGAGTTTTGGACAAACATTGACTGTACAGCAATCGCAATAAACAGGCAGGGTAAAAATAACTCCGGCGTGCTCTGAACAGCTTGACTGCGTACCAGTTTTTTGGAGACCGAAAACACTAGAAAGTTGCCATTGAATGAAGTTCAATTTAGTTGCATTATGACGAAGCGTGCGAGGGCAGAAATGCAAATGACAACACATATGAATGTGCTGTTGATTCATTTTCATTTCGATGGTGTATTCATAATCATATATTCATATTACTTATATTCAAGTTCACATATGTTCATATTCATATATTCATATTCATATGTTCATTTTCCTTATAAGCTTTTGCGCTTGCATAACACGCCGAAGTTGTAGAATCCCCAGGCAAAATTGGGAGCTTTCAAGTGCTAACGATGCGCTCCAGGTGTTTGCGTGTCTGTGTGTCTGCGTGCTGTGTGTGTGTGTGTGTGTGTGTTTGTGTGTGTGTGTGTGTGTGCGTGCGTGTGTGTGTGTGTCTGCGTGTCTGCGTGCTGTGTGTGTATTTGTGTGTGTGTGTGTGTGCGTGTGTGTGTCTGCGTGCTGTGTGTGTGTGTGTGAGCGTGTGTGTGTGTGCGTGCGCGTGTGTGTGTACGTGTGTGTGTGTGTGCGTGCGTGCGTGTGTGTGTGCGTGTGTGTGTGTGTACGTGTGTCTGTGTGTGTGTGTGTGTGTGCGTGTTTGTGTGTGTGCGTGTGTGTGTGCGTGTTTGTGTGTGCGTGTGCGTGTGTGTGTGTGTGTGTGTGTGTGTGTGTGTGTGTGTGTGTGTGTGTGTGTGTGTGTGTGTGTGTGTGTGTGCGCTTGTGTGAGTGGGTGTGCGTGCGTACGTGCGTGTATCGCTATCGCGTTCAGCTCTTAGAGGCGAAGCTTAAGGGTCCCCGAATTTTCTCGCACACTTCAAATAAGCTCAACGTGCTCGCCATTCTACCAGAGAACCCTCCAACCGTCGCCCTAACCGGAAAGTGGCGTAGGTGAATCAGCAAAGTGGTGAAGATGGGTGACGTCGATACTGTCCAATGTTCGGCAGGCAAATGAACCTAGCCTCTTCTCGACGTGTCTGTTTCTTTTGCAGGGTATACCGTCTTCCCCTGCTTTGTTTGCGTCGTCTCGGGCCACATAAGGAAACGCCCGATCTCCGACGATATCGGACATTATTGGCATAGCCGGGGGGTTATTGGGGGTTATACACACACGCGAAATGGAGACTTTTCATTTTCGCGTGGGCACACAGATGCACACATACAAACGCACGCACGAAGATACGTGAAGGGTGGTTCGAATCGCCTTCTCGATCAGTAGTTTCGCTTCGCTTCTTTATGGACGTCAGACCATGCCGCAAGGATAGGAAAGTGTCTTCGAGGTATATTGGCCGTTTAGCCTAAAACTATTCTAGAATACCTATTGCAAGTAGGGGCTGCGAGGTGCCCACTACGTCATAATTCTTCCTTTTGCGAAAAATCGATGGACCCACTACGCGCCCGTAGGGAAACATGCGAACCTGCGCAGCTGCTCACTTTGTTGATGCTTTTGCTAATGAAGCTGATTAAATGTGCATGAGCAATTTGTTATGGCAGGGCCTTTAGAATACCAGCTCTTTGCGGTATTCAGATGTGTTGACGCCTGGCCTGGTTCTAGGCTTCTGACATGCAGTATTAGATGCGTTGAGGAGACTACTCCCACAACATGACATTCACGTAGTGTTCTTTCCTGAAGCACTTTAAACAATGGCGTAGCTCTGTGGTCGAACACCTCCTTGCCACGCAGAAGGAGAGTGTTCGATTCATCTTTCTCATTTTTTTTGCTCATGGACAACGACGCCGACAGCGAAATTTCTGCAGAACCAGATCTTTAACGCCATCGCGTTAAAAGTTGGGAGGGAGTATTGCGCAATGCAATAGACAGAGAGTGCGAAAAATTGTAGGTAAGCGCGCAAATGACACGCTTCACTGGCCCCCCATGTTCCCGACAGGAGAAGAGCTCCTTTTGCGTAACATTTGCGCTGTTCTAGGGCTTAGGAAAGGAACAGAGTAACTGTCTCTGAAGGAAGTGAAGGTACGATCATTCGGAAACAATTCACTTCAAGTATATCGTCCAAAGGCTTTCCCACAGTGTGATCGTCCACGGTTAGGACATTGTAAAGAAGTTTTCTTTGTTTTTACGTTTTGCGGATTAAGCATAGAACCTTTCTTCTTGGTTCTGTATTTATATTTCGCCCTTAGTGAGACGTCAGTTGCAAACCAGGAAGCTGCTGCTTTGAATGCACGAAACTTCTCTCCTTAAGCTGGGAGCGCAGCCAGAATTTTTCGAAAGGATGGGGGGACGTCAGTCAATCTTTGTGCATGGTCGTTTCTGCGTTTGTGTGCGTGCGTGTATACATATACACAAATTCAAAATTGAAAAAATTTCGGGGAAGTAGGGTTCAATACTCCCCGGTTACCACATACCTCAAGAGAAATAAACTAAGGAAAACTAAACGCAAATCTGAGAGCAGCATGTGAGGGTAACGGAGCAGCACCGGCTAGCTGTCACACCTTGAATGTATTCAATCCCGCGCTTTCGTGGTTCTCCTCCACGAAGCGTGTCTGCGAATTCGGGGCTGGTTGAATAGCGCCGAAATCGACGAGATATCAATCACAGAGCGACGATCCAGAGTCGCGAACCCCGAAAACGCGCGCATTAGAAATTCAGATAAGCCTGCGGGTCTTCGCTGGCTACCGCGAGCCGTCACCGTTTACAGCAGAGGTGACTTCACAATTGAGGAAAGTCACATACCCGCCTCCTTAAACCCCGAAAAAAAAAAAAGAAAAAAAAATGGAGCGCGCGTTGTACATCCCGACGACAGTGCAAACTCGGTGACACCTACGTTTGTTTGTTTTCTTACTTTGTATTCTACATAAACAATGTTAGAATACTGTATTTTTCAAGTGCGCATTCCTGAACGAAACATTATGAATGACTTTTTATGTAGATATCGGTGTTTGTGACTACGTATTATTTGTTTGTTTATGTGAGCAATGTAAATATCATAGTCGTCCTCCGACACCTGCAGTAGCAAGTGGGGCAGTACACCAGGCTAATATCTGATAATATCAATAACAATTTCTCTCTCTCTGTCTCTGTATTATTTTTTTTGTCATGATGCCCTGATGTAAAAGGGGGGACGTGTTATCAACTCTTTAGGGAAAATACCTTTTTGTCACTGTCAAAATTTACTGAAGAAACTTGAAGCTATTCTGGCAAACGCGACTGTCATACCTTGTTTCGTAGCTTCTTTTTCTTTATTTTAATGACACGTTTTTGGGATTTTTCTTTTCCCTCGTATCTAGTGGGAGTCGACTTGTCCAGCATGACGGAATGAAACTACAGCCTAGAGTCCTCCATTGTAGTTTTTTATTGCGAAATTACATACAAGTGTAAGAGCGACCTTAGTACAGGCATTTATTTCTTGAAGGGGAGCTTCTCGAGTATGCATAGAACTGAAAAGGTTTTCCTGCACAGTGTAAGGGTAGGCCATTCAAAATATAAGTCGCTATGAATAACTAGTTTGTAACGGGTGGTGTTACCCTGGCGTACTTAGTCACCAATTCTGCTGCTTGAACATATGCACTGCTGCAAAGTGTGGGTGAGAAAAGGTTTATAAACATCATAAATAAGGTGGTCGGCAGTCGCTGAACTTCTTTCCTGATTACTGTTCGGCTTTCATCACATAGTTCGCACAGGTCACGCGTTGTATACGGTCCTTTCCGCATGTAGTGAAATAAAAGTGTAGTGTTTCCGCATCAAACATTCATTTTGGCAATTTCGAAAATGTTATGCATTCAAGTGGAACCCGTTGGTTTCCTCAGGAAGTACTGGAGAGGCTAAATGTTCGTATGATGGTTCTTTAAGGGGAGATGCGAGTCGAAAAACACGTTTTTTTTCCAAAATTACATATTTTTCATTTTTATTTCCTTTCTCAAGTTTATCTTCTCTACTTTCACGACAAAAAAACTGAAGATTGTAATTAAACTCGAAGGTAAAATAGCTTTTAAAGAGCACAAGGTGGCTACCAACAAACTAAAAAGTGCTCATTTTCTAGAGTCTCCTAGAAATTGTCAGCTGACTGCTTGCTATTGCATTTCGCATGAGGGGATCACTAAAGCCACATGCTCAAAATAACCATGATTGCCAAGCTCTCATGATGGAATAAATCATCTTAAATAACATATATTTTCCGCATAGATGAGCTTTCACTTATATCTTTATAATGCGTTTTTCTCAAGATCCATTTTTGAGCAACCTCTTGAGTTGGACATCATACTTTTGATACTTCTAATAGCCCGATCGGGTGAAATTTTGCCCACATATTCCTTAACATGTGAAGGGTGCAAGTATCTCCTTTAAAACTGGATATCGCTATACAGTTATTACGAACCTAAAGTAAGCAATTAGTATAGGCTGAGGATTCTACGAATTCTAGCATTACAATTTTTCTTGACCATCAAAATGTTCTATACGCATTTTCTTGATAGTTATTTGCATTCTAGAGTTAATGAGGAACAATATGAGTCATTAATGGCTCAGGACCGTAAAAGTTTAGTGTCATAAAAAGTTTGTCCAAAACGAACTGTACTTTACACATTGTCCTGGCACAAAAAAGAAAACTGTGCAACTTAGTATAAAACTAATTACGTATTTGAAATCAGCATAAAAGCCTATATATACAGCGAAAATTTCATTACCCTAGGCTACAGATTAACCCATCTTTTTTTCCGAATCGCATCTTCCC
This sequence comes from Rhipicephalus appendiculatus, assembly GCA_030522465.1. Classification (NCBI taxonomy): domain Eukaryota; kingdom Metazoa; phylum Arthropoda; class Arachnida; order Ixodida; family Ixodidae; genus Rhipicephalus; species Rhipicephalus appendiculatus. Next base: position 31,318 of record JALIZH010020031.1, read on the forward strand.
CTTAAGGGCTATATAAGAATCAGTCGCCTTCAAGCATAAAAAAGAAAAGTTTTAATACAGTACAAGATACTAATAACATTTGCAGGTTGGTTATGAGTCTTCGCACAGCCTAAGGGTACCTTGAGCCACCAGTTTGTCAACTCTTTTTGATTATGTTCAATCTAAATGACGCTTTAGAACGACTATCAATCACCTCTAGATAGTAATATGAAGTTGAGGTGGGAGCTGATGGACTGAAGGCAAATGTTCAGGTAGACAGAATAAACAGAGGACAGACTGGCCATCGTTTCAGGAGGAGGACCAGTGGGAGAGGAGACCCCCTATGGAAACGTCGGCCAGCAGTAAAATACCTTTAGATATCAATACTACATTCATTACATTTTAAGCACCGTTACCAAAAAGGAAAGCACTTTCATGATGTATTTTCAGCGCTTGTAATTTAACTTGCCATCACTTCAGCACTTTCATTTTGGCGTGAGTCTTACGAAAGGGAAAAGAACTGCTCGTTCGATTTTGGTACAGCCTTTCCTTTGTATACAGAGTGAGATATACACAGCCTTTACTGCGGACATAAGTACGCGTGAGGCGGTTCTGTTATCTAGCGCTGGTAGATGCCGAAACAACAGGATTCTGTGGTTCACTGTCTGTGGATTATTTGTCATGTCTTGTGTCTGAATTATTTCTTATATGCCATGAGGCGGTTTCGAATTTTCCAGCAGGGGAAGTTAACACTAAAGGTACATTTATTGCTCCGAATTCCGCCTCCTAAATGAATACTCTCGCTCATTTTTTTTCTTTGTTTATTTGCAATAAATATATCAACGGTGCAGTGAAAATTCAAGCTTGCGCTGTGGATAGTTCTAATGTCGCAATTTGATAATGCCCTGTTGACTCAAAATAAAACACATTTGCAGAAAGAGAAAATGAACGAAGACAGCATTTCTGTCATTCGTGTCATACTATTCTGTCTTCTAGTTTTACGAATAGTTATAATTCTAAAGATTAAGAACATTTACTTATATTTGTGTCTGAAAAGGCTCGTTTTGCGCGGTCATGATGAAGACAAGTCCATTCGTCAAAACATTGTCTCGATCGGTATTGCAGGGTGAGTGGTTTTTTATTGTTTTTTATGTGTACCTCCCTTAATAAAGTCCGTATGAGGTGATTGATCTATCAATAAATTATTGCTCTGGTGTAATTGTTGTGATAAGCTTGTTTGTTCCACTGTCGCCGATGATGATTGCCGTTATGCATCGAGCTGCAGAAAAAGGGAAGCCCGATCGAGAGAAAGACACCTCATTTACGTGCACCTGTAGTCGTATACGAACGTGAACGGCGTATTTATGACAACGATAGCGATATCGAAATGAACGTACGGCCATAAAGCGTAAATAATGATGTGAACCCAATGGTGGTGGTGTTGCTTTTTTTTACTCTTCAAGAGGGTGTACAATACAACAGGCAGCCATGATCAAATATTTGATGTGATCATCTTTAGTAGAAGAGAAGGACGCCGTAACGAAGATTCCCCCCTTGAGACCGGCAAGAATCGATTTTCAGTAGTCGCTATCGTTCGATACGTAAACAAACCCTGCTCTGAGGGCCACAAAGAAAGCCATTCATTGTTGAAACGCGTACTTTGGTGACTTGATTCAGTTGCATATGTTACCAGGTTATCTGAATTTCTCATTACTAAACATGTGGGCTGTTGTCGTGAACATCCATACAAGATGATGGCACACAAATGGCGGTCCCAATTAAATGCCGCGAGAATACACGCAAAATCATGCCCATATATCACCGCCCATTTGTTGACACAACAGAGTAGGGGGGTTGTAATGTACAGATGCGGAATATACCCGTATTTAAAGGGATCTAATAATGGTGGTACTCTTGATGACAAAATTGCTTCGCCCACGTTAAGGGCTGAAAAAAAAATTCGCGGATACCACGTAACATGGGAATCGATGTTATGTGAAACATGCGGAGGGAAGGTGACTGTGGCTTAATTTTTGTATTGAGCGAAACGCTACAAAATTATGCCAAAGAGATACGTAGAAATGTTGTTCGCACAAACATATGTTGAACAGTCGCATATGTTTTTCACAACTAGTTGTTTACAGCTGCGTAACAATGCCAACAGCAACGTGGGTATTATCAACACCAGAAGCGGTTGAGTTGAATAAACTTTATTTGCCCAGTGCTAAGCTGATATGTAGCGCTTGTGCGTGCGAAGATGGTAGCCCTGAATAGCACTACGTCGACCAGTTTCATTGGATGGCCCATAGGTACAATTGACGTTAACCCGACGTGACGCCTGTATCATAGGCGTACATATATTATAAAATTAGATAGCCGGCACTGCAACCACAGTCGATGTTCCAACAACATTGGTCCAGCATAGGGCGCCTTTCCAAAGCAGTTTCCAGACCTGGCATAGCTCTGTGGTAGAATACTTTGGTGCCATGCGTACTGCTTGGGTTCGATTCCTGCTGGGAGCCCTGATATTTAACCATTGTATTCGCCCACTCAACGCTGCCGATGTCACTTTTTGGGGTGAAGCAGATTAGGGCCGAGGCTCGTCCGTCCACGGTGTCCGTTTTCACGGCACAGCACCGTGTAAATCGAAAACCATGTATATAGAAAATTGTTGCTATAGTCGAAACATGTTGCGATTATTTTTACGATTGTAAATTTTCGGATAAAATTCATATGGAGCACTCAAAATACTTCTGAAATATCTTAATAAAAATGAAATCGAGTAATAAATACAGGCACTGTGTTCCCGAAATAAAAAAAACCTGGCTATCACAATTGGATGGGCACAGTGGTATGTGGAAGGTGTCGATACGCTCGATACGCTGTACGATGCATTTCGTATTGCTAGAAACAACCAACAACCACCCGAGGAATGTGCATACAGCATGTCTTTGCCAACTTTAGAATATATGCGCTCGAAGAACCATTGGCTCTCCATTTCGGAGGCCACAAAGCAGTAATAATGAAGGGAAAACGAAATCCAGAACTCGACGATATACGAATTATAACAAGAGGATTAAAATAGAAGAACATTAAAGAGGAAAGAAATAAATACATTTGTTTATGTATACACTTTATGTCACACAATTTACATTCACAGTGGCAACACACGGGTGACGTACGGTGACATACCCGTACGATACCCAGCGCTTCGCCTACTCGTCATGATTCATTTCGTGGACATGCGTGGATTTCCTTAACGCTCTCGCATTTAAATTTAAAAAATCACGCCATATCCACGAAGTGAATGATGATGAATGGGCGAAGCTCCGGAGGTAATCTGGTAAACCGTCAATCCCCGTAAATTTTGCCCACTCGAACATCATACAAAGACCTGACACACAAACGCGGGGGTCCTCATATATGACGTTAAGCTCAGGGGAACGTTTGTTGTCGGCGTTGCGGTTTTGCCTTTCGATGGCGAGAGCGCGGTCACGATCGTTTCCATCCATGGCAGAAAGAGAATGTGTGGTCTGGAAAGCGCTTATACTTCATGGTCATCAGAGTCATCGTCATCGTTATCACGTGTAGTGGGTACATTCCACTACACTGGAACGCGCTTATTCTTCATGGTCATCAGTCGTCATCGTCATCTTTATCACGTGGAGTGGATACATCCCACTATACGTGGCTACCTACTACTACTACTACTACTACTACTACTACTACTACTACTACTACTACTACTACTACTACTACTACTACTACTACTACTACTGCTGCTGCTGCTGCTGCATACTACAGAGGAGGGACAGACGCACACCCCAAGGAGCTTCGCCCCTAAAATGTCTGTTTTTGCCGTTCTTGGGCAGATATAAACTGTTAATCACCTGTGGCGCATGCCCGCATACCGCGGCCAGGGGTATACTGGTACGTGCCACACGTGTGTTGAGGAGAGGGTTTGACGACGCACGCGACGGGATTTTCAAGTCATAGATGTCATGTCCACACAGACATATTCGTCAAACCCTCTTTGCCTCCCATACTAATTTGGTTCTACCCCAAGTCAAGGAGGCGATCACGAGAGCACCCAGACGTAGGTGGCTAGATAGATAGCTAGATACGTAGATAGGAACGCTCAAAGTGCATGCAGTACGCAAAGAAATGCTTCGCATTTAATATCAGGCGACTCGCACCGCATTAGGCTTCATGGGAATGATGCGACTGATTGCTTTAGCTCATTACTTCCATTTTTCCTTCATGCAACGTGTACCTTACTTAAGGCTCTGTTATACTCCGACGTTCCCAACTCGAGCGCGCGCCGGCCTTCGTTTCGGCGCGTCAGGCCGGCGACGCCACGCCAGGCGAAAATCCGCCTGCCCTATACTGCAACTGTTTCCAACGCGACGCGGCCCGACGCAGCGGCGGCAGCCAAAGCAGCGCATGCGCACCATGCGCATGACGAGCGGCGCGCCACGAAACGATTCCTAGTTCCAGGTTCGCGCCAACCTCGCGTGTTGTCTTTTTGGGTGCTCTCTAGTTTGTTCGCAATCTTTTTCTGCGATGGCATGGACATGCCCCGCCCGAAGGAACGTATTGCTCGCTTTGTTGATTCATCGCCTGCGACGCAAGAGGAAAAGGTCCCTCTATATTAGAGAGATTTTCGACCGACGCCCGGACTACCGGGAGTACCACCACCTCGTGCAGGAACTACGGCAAAGCGATCCTGAATACCACTGCAAGTACTTCAGGTAAATGACACGAGGGTGTCGCTGGACGGCGTCCAGAAACCGTTCGATTTCAGAGCCGCACAGACCGGGTACGCTTTCTTGCGAAGACGCCATCTTGCTCTGACTGAGCTCGCCGAGTAGCGAGTGTCTACTCAACGAGAGAGGGCGCTAGGCGTAAAAGCTTGGCGCGGTCGGCGCGAAATGCAGTCGGTTGCATTCGGCGCCGGACTAACTCAAGTGCGCTAGCTGCCGCCAGTCGCGTCGACGCTAGGTGCCGCCGGACTATAGATGGTCGCATTTTCGCCAACGTAACGTCGCCATGACGCGCGCGCACGCGCGGCCGCGTTACGCCGGAGTGAATTGCCCCATTCCTCTCAGACGGCGCGGTGCCATGGCCAACCACTAAATTCTGATCTATGAAAAAAAAAAGGCAGTATTAATTGTGAGTGTCACCTGCGAGCATGAATGAAAAGTTACCGACACAGTCAGGCAGGCAGGCAGGCAGGCAGGCAGGCTTTGTGCCCATCTAGCTGGGAGTTGTCAGCTGTTCCCTCCCTATTTCCTCTGTGCCCTCGGGTTTTCTGTGTATATAAACCAAATAATAATATAAGAGCAAAAAGCTTAGGCACAATCTAACACTGGTTGAGCAGTGGAAATTAAAACGAGTGACGGCAGGAAGACAGACAAGGATATCGCTGTGCTAACAGCGCAAATTTCATTTTTGTTCTGGCGGCTTAATAAATAACCAAACACGCACAGTTACCGACATGTATGTAGCAGTAATATGGCGCCTCGTGTCGTTTCCAGAAACCGGTTTTTACATTCCAGAGAGATATGAAAGTTGTTTTCTTGTCATAATCACTGCCGCTGAAGAGACGCACGGGCTACCTTCCTTCTGGATCTCTACGGCTGACTTTATCTCCCGCTTGCTATCAGGGAGACTTGCTGAAATATGCCTGGCATGCACAGTCCCTGCAGTGAGCTGCCAAGTGTCAGCAAGGTGATGTTTCCTGTGGGGCAGCGTAATCCCTTGTCCGCTCATCAAGGCATTGACCAGTATGGTCGATGTAAGCCCGGACGCATGATAAGGGGAATGCGATATACAACGGCTTGTTGGCAAGGCGCGCATTTCGTACGGTGCCTATTTCCACAGGTTTCTTACTTCCTGTTAGTGTTTACCTATGCGGTACACTGTCGAAGCCTTGTTGGGAGCCGAAACCACCGTCCTCATTCCTTGTCTTTCGGCGACCTTCTTGAGCTAATGGCTCAGTTCATAAATGTACAGGATCAGGACAGGACATTTTCTTGTATGTCTTGAAATTATTAGGTCCAGCTGGAGTTAGTGCCTTTCAGATTTTGAAGCATCATCTCACAAATGGTGGTTAATATTTCTTGGGGGTATCCCGCGTCAGTTTGCCTAGAGGCCTGTCCTTCAAAACTTTCACCCATTTTATAGTGGCACGACCTTCGTACAGATGATGATAAAACTGCAGAAGCCACCACTCGTTTATTAAACTGCTCAGCGCAAAAATTAGACACGGTACACATAGAAAAGACGAAGACCAGCGCAGACTTCCAACTGATTTCATTGCAAAGACGCACAAATATATAGGCTACAGAGAAAGATAAGATCACAGGCTTATCCAAGAACACAAAAACCAAACAAAGCTAAAAGGCAAGAAGGAACCCCTAAAAAAACGAAGTGATAAACCAATTTGGAAGTGGGAGCAGTTCATAGGACCCTCCCCTCTCCACCCTACTGGCTACGGGATTGATCATGGCTTTACGAGACACGTCGACTTCAGCGGCACCCAAAGGTATCCGATGGTACGACTTAAAGGGACACTAAAGCGAAACAATGACTTGGTTTAGATTGACAAACTGCACTCTGAGAACTATAATGCCATATGTTTCACTATCATAAGTATATTATTAGCGGAGAAAATCAAGGTCGAAGTTTTATTTTTAAATTTGGTGCCGATATCTGCGCGCGTGACGTCAGAAATTCCACATGTATTTTTCGTATTGTCGCGACATTGGCTCGATGAAATTTTCTGAAACTTCGTATGCTAGGTCTATGGCACCCACAGATAACAATGCACCTCATTTTTATCGATTAGAAGCTACGTAGGACTCAGTAGACGCCTTCAAAATCTATGACGTCACAGTGCTTTGTGCAGGAATCTCAAGGTGGCGTCTTCACCCGCATTTTCTTTTCGCGTGTTTTCTCGCTTACCAATAGTCGTGTCGCGGTAAGAGTGGTGTTTTCGGGATTGTGAAATTGTACTTCAATAATACGCTAAAAATCGTTTTGCCCTTTAGTGTCCCTTTAACGTCGGTACTGACGTTAGAGCACAGATGTCAGCTTTATCGAAATGAAGTGCACATTGCTGCGCGATGATGTGCATACAAGAAACAGTATCTGCCGTATTCCTCCGTGTTGGGCAATGTTTAAGCCATAGTATTTAATATGTAATGCCCCTTACATTGTTACAAAAGCCCTCGACTGCTGACCCGCAGGTCGCGGGATCGAATCCCGGCCGCGGCGGCCGCATTTTCGGTAGAGGCGGAAATACTCGAGGACTGTGTACTTAGATTTAGGTGCACGTTAAAGAACCCCAGGTGGTAGAAATTTCCGGAGCCCTAAACTATGGCGTCTCTCATAATCTTATCATGGTATAGAGGTATTGGGACGTTATATCCAAACGATTATTATCATTATTAAGCTACAAAAGCTGATATGGAATACTTCAACCACAGTTAACGTTGCCGCGATATGATGCCATCATAGAGTCTTTTTCATAATCAGTTTGAAGCACTGGCGTAGTTCTGTGCTAGGATACCTGACTACCACGCAGAATGCCTGGGTTCGATTCCGGCTCTCACAGCGATTTTGTATCTTTCCGTTCCTTTGATATTTCCGTCTCTGACAACGCTGTTGACACCTGCTCCGCTTGCGATATAAGATCAATAACGCGATGGCGTAAAGTTTTTTAAAAGTGTGTTATTGCCATTCCCAGTTTGATACAAACTGTCAATCACCTGTGGCTCAAACCCGCATTCCTTGGGCCGCGGTATACGGGTGTGTGCCGAACATGAGTGAAGGGAAGGGTTTTAGGACGTGCGCGACAAGTATCGAGCGCTATTCATGTAATGACACGTTCATCTTGTTCGTCATACACTAATGCCCTTCCATGCAAATTTTGGTGTGTTTCAAGTAAAGGAGACGATCACGAGAGTGCTCAGACGTAGCCGGCTAGATAGATAGATAGATAGATAGATAGATAGATAGATAGATAGATAGATAGATAGATAGATAGATAGATAGATAGATAGATAGATAGATAGATAGATAGATAGATAGATAGATAGATAGATAGATAGATAGATAGATAGATAGATAGATAGATAGATAGATAGATAGATAGATAGATAGATAGATAGAAACCGCCAAAGTGCCTGCACTTCAAGAAATGCCCCGCATTTAAAAAGGCCCCCTACATAGGGCGAAATTAAAATCAGGAGGATGTCTAGAATTTCACCTTAGGCAAGAAACCCATGCGGAAAAACATACCGCAAGAAAAGCCATACAGGTAAATATTTACAAGTTTGTAACGTATGTGCTTGGATCCATCATGGTTGCTAACAAAAACAAAAGTTGAAATTTACAGATTTTATCACCATCCAGGTATTTCCACACTTGGCTTGGCCCAAGTTAATAATAGTATCTGGGGTTTAACGTCCCAAAACCACCATATGATTATGAGAGACGCCGTAGTGGAGGGCTCCGGAAATTTTGACCATCTGGTGTTCTTTAACGTGCACTGACATCGCACAGTACACGGGCCTCTACCATTTCGCCTCCATCGAAATGCGACCGCCGCGGCCGGGATCGAACCCGCAACCTTCGGGTCAGCAGCCAAGAACCGTAGCCACTGTTCCACCGAGGCGGACTGGCCCAAGTTGAGCTCTGAAACGCGCAATTGGTCACAATCGTCCCATGGGCCTGTCAAGCGATTGCTTAGTCTATCTGTCGACGTTGCTTTGTGCCGGCTCACACCGGCCATCGACTTTCCATTAGATTGCCTATGCCTGACATCCGTGCAGAAAGCGCATACAGGAATGAGGCCGTCGCCCAGGCGCACGGAAAGCTGTGACAGGGCTTTTGTGGCCGTCATACCGCGACAGCAAGAGCAACATTCTGTCGGTGATCGAAACGCACTAAGCAGGGGGCTTATTGCCATGCGCGCGGTCGCCATTCGGGCGTGGTAACGCTGAAAGCATCGTCATAATGGGCTTATCGCGCCGGTGAAATAGGGAGATGGTGCATAAACGCGGTGTGTCTGGAGTTGGAGTTTGCGACGGGAGTCACATTATGCTGCCTTTATTTACCATCATTCCTTCAGGTCTCCCTCCATCAAAGCCTTTTAGTTGTCGGGATGTTCTCGGTAGTCATGCTGTGCGCGTGTCCATCTGACACACAAACACACACACACACACACACACACACACACACACACACACACACACACACACACACACACACACACACACACACACACGCACACGCACACACGCACACGCACACGCAGTTATCTTTTCGTCCACTTTTCTTTCTTCACATTTACATTACAATTACTTCTAATAACGTCCCCTATACTTTCCTTGGCCTCATTGTCTGTTAGTTCTCATTAATAATGTGTTTAACAAAGCAAATGAGCCCTTAAGTTCACACTTCTTTCCTTCGTTCATAGCGAAGGTCTCGTTCTGGCAGACTTGTTGCCTTCAGGTGGTATGCGAGGAATTATTAGTCAGTTGCCAGCTCGTAATAAGATCACGTGCTACGTGACGCCTACAGGCAAAAAAGAGTGTTCCACACTCACCGTACTGGCAACAGGCGGCGATGACTGACGCTCCCACGTTTAAATGCACATATATACCCTATCAAGTGGACGGAGGGATGACCGCCACCGTAGCTCAGTGGTAGAGCATCGGACGCGTTATTCGAAGATCGAGGGTTCGGATCCTGCCAGTGGCAAGTTATCTTTTCGTCCACTTTTCTTTCTTCACATTTACATTACAATTATTTCTAATAATGTCCCCTATACTTTCCTTGGCATCATTGTCTGTTAGTTCTCATTAATAATGTGTGTAACAAAGCAAACGAGCCCTTAAGTTCACACTTCTCTCCTTTATATATATATATATATATATATATATGTCTAGAAGGTCTTCCTGGATTCGGTAGTATTATAGGTGCACATGTGAAGTGGACGAACGAAGGAAAAACGATGCTTTATTGCCAACGTTGCGGCCGGGGACCGGCCTTCGAAGGCCAGTCCCCGGCCGCAACGTTGGCAATAAAGCATCGTTTTTCGTTCGTTCGTCCACTTCACGTGTGCACCTATATATATATATATATATATATATATATATATATATATATATATATATATATATATATATATATATATATATATATATATATATATATATATATACATACATACATACATACATAGACATATATTGTCCAAACGCATACCCGGTTTGCCACCCGATGGTATATGTGTAAATGGGGTCAACAAACTCTAACTTTTATACAAATGTTTTTATAATCTTTACATTCTAATAGGCTTGCTTTATTGGTTTACAGTGTTTAACGTCCCAACGCGATTCAGGCTATATATGATACACGCAGTAGTGGAGGGCTGCTGATAAATGAGACTACCTCTATTTATGTAACGTGCAGAGGCATCGCACAGTACACGTGAAATAAGTAAGGAGGTTACAGACGCCGGTTTGTCCGTAACCTAGCAATTTTGCTACTCCAGCCAACTCTTTTCACTTATCTGCTTTGAGCATAAAATACCACACGCAGAAGAGCGTATTTAAGAATTTTATTACCTGGCCTTACTTCTACGAGAACAGGAGGAGGGAGAGGAGAAGATCAGGAAAGCAAAGCTGGGTTTTTGACCAAACGCATACCCAATTTGCCACTCTAGTATATGTGTAAATTGGGTTAGGAAACTCTGTAACTTTAATAAAATATTTTATAAGCTTTACCTTCCAATGGGCTTGCTTGTTTGGTTTACAGGGTTTAACGTCCCAAAGCGACTCAGGCGATGAGACGCGCAGTTGTGGAGGGCTGCTGATAATAGAGACTACCTCTGGTTCTGTAACGTGCACTGACATCGCACAGTACACACGCCACTAGTACTTCATCTCCACCAAAATGCGACAAAGCAGCCGGGACTGCACCCGCGTCTTTCGCGAGTCAGTAGCTAAGCTACGCAACCACTGTACCTCCACGGCGGACAATATCTGCAAAAGGTTCTTGCATATGCAATATGCAAATTTATTTCTGGATAAATAGCATGAATACTCCAGTACTTAATGCCAAAAGTGAGTGTAGCACTAAGTTCCAATGACAGCCCAACTTGAAACACGAAGTGGTCGGCTTAATAGGAGTACACGCACAGCCAGAAAAGAAGGAGGCATTGTTACAACTTTTCACATTACCATTTTCTGAGGCGTTCCCACCATTCCTATCTTTCCTATATATTTTGTCTTGGTTTAAACGCATAATTTTTTGCTGATATCTTAAAACAGTGAACACTTAGTCTGTGGTCTTAATTTTCAGAGATGTGGCGGAATATGCTGAATATCCTTGATGTTCAGCCCCTTGCGACTAATTATTGCAAATAGCTTACCAGGAGAGATGATTGAGTTACGAGCAGTTGTGGTATATCTGAACTGACGTTTTATTGGACATGAAATTTCAACGTTTCATTGGCCCTCAGCGTAAGTATGCTCCGATATGACATGCGCCCGATATAACTCTTAACATGAACCAGAACCACCGATTTCGTAGCTGTTTCATTTTGAACCAAATTTTATGAATATTCTGAAAACCGTAAGAGCTTGGAGCACAAGCAAGAGTTTCACTCCTTTTTCGTAACTTATCTATAATTGACCGGTAGACTAGAGAATCGATTATGCGACATTTTGAGGTTAAAGAGTGAATGAGTCCGCAACGCGCTGCTTAGTAACGTGTCTTTTCACTACCCAGCAGAAACAGGAAGGTATCCTACTTCACAGCTTTTTTGTTAAGTTCCCTGGAAATAGTGGCACCAGCAATGGTTCCGAATTGAGTGAGCAATTGAATACCTGCTGGGTTAAGACGCAACGAGAGTTGTACAAGCGTATCGTTTGATGAGAGGTTGGAGCAAAAAGAAAAGCACTGGCATGAGAAAGGCAGGTACCGAGTAGTGTAAAAAATTCTGGAGGCGACCCTGACTGTTGACGTTCGTGACTGGTAGTGGCACTGGGACGTCGGCATTTGTGCGCCTTTGTGTATGCTTTGTGTTAACATTGTGTTTCACGCACTACCAAAGGGAGATGTGCTCCTCCAGGTGGCCCAAAGGTTCCAGCTGCACACATTCTCTCAATGAACTTAACCCAAACGTTTCAGTGATTATTGCAAGTGGTAATTAATCGGCTCTTGGGTAAAGCTTTGCTCCTATATATTTCATCCAATATAACCCTTCGCTTGAAACAGAATAATCGATTACTATTTTGTAGAAGTCTTCTTATGAATTAGTATTGGGAAAACCAGAAGCAAGCTCTCAACCAAAAGTTCATGGGACAGAAACAGCACTGTCCCTCGGTTCTCGTAGCACCAAATAAACGCAGAAGAATGAAAGCGGGGAACTTGTCTCAAATGATGGCTGGATACAACTGTACAACAAAATACGGTTGTTTCAGGACGGATGAGCGGCGCAGAGTCGTAGAGCGGAAAATGCAGCGCCGCTATCGGCGCACGCTTGGTTACCCTCTCCCGGATCCCCATGCACGGTGTGTCGGACTTAGAGAGGAGCTACGCAGAGGCACTTGCCAAAGGAAAAAAAAGAAACAAAACGCCGTTCCGGGGATCGCAACGGAAGGCATCTCCATAGTGCGCCATCTCTGAAGGCTTTCGCATGGATGTAGTAGTCGGTGCCATTTAAATTGGTTTGTTCATTTTCCGGAGTCTATCTTCGTAAATCTTCCGGAAATGCTTTCGTGCGCGGTCGTCGTAACGCATCGAATTCGTGCGCATTTTTTAAGAGGTATAAGATGGACCATTCCACAACGATTGCCCGCGATGCTGTAGCAGCGGCGTTTTGTAACGCAGGTTCGCACATTTATATGTCAGTACTTGCGCTCTGCACGGCCGTTTGCGAGATTCCCAAACCTGGCTGCATCTACAGGGGGGCGAGTGAGTCAAAATTGCGAAGAACCTGCAGTATGCATGTGTAGTACACAACGGATTGCGCGTCGTTACAAAAATTTTTGCCCGATACATTTTTGTGGACCACTCAGTGTATAAGCACATTATGCGATTGGGGCCCACACCGCTTCTGTTTTCTTTTTCTTTCTTACATGTTCATTGCAACTTCTAACAGTGGGACCCAACATCAGTGCCTCACGTCAGTGTAGCCGAGTTCCTGGAATCGCGCAAACCACAGTGTCGCGAGTTACAAAACACAGGGGGCTTTATTCAGGAATAAAACGCGCTCAGAACAGGACACAGGCAGACAAAGAAGCGTCTTTTTTTTTTCTTTTTTTGCAGTGGTATCGCTTCATGTTAAAAGACTCGGCGTGCAAACATGGACACAAAAGAACAGCTAAGACACTATAAACGTCGTCTCAGACTTGACAGTCGGCGTTTTTGGTGTCTTGACTTTTCTGCCTCCTTAACATGTCTCTTTAACATGAATACTTACCAACTAGTTCGGTTTTTTGTTATTCTGGCTTCGCCTTCCACTTCGCCACTGTCCCAGTTCATTCGTGTTTGTATATCTGCTATCTATCTTCTCTGGGAAAGAGTTCGTGCCCGCCGCGGCGGCGTAGCGCTTACACTCTAAGAAATGATCGAGTATAAAGGGTGTCTTTTTCTCCCGCAACAATAATCGTCATCTATCCATGCGTTCCTTTTCTTGCATTATCGCCGCGCGCCCGGCAGTTTCAGGTCACGAACGACATGCGCGTTATCAGCGTGACATAGCATTCTTGATAGGAAAGTGGCCAGCGCCGAGTTTTCGAGAAAGGAAGAGCTGGCAAGCCGGATGAAGATTATTGTTGTGGGACAAAAAGACACCCATTTTACTCGATCATTTTTTAGAGTGTACGGTGCAGGGCTACTCATCCCAATGTCCTTGCATGATGACGTCATCACATGGAATGCGCAGAAAGGCTCCGCTTGTAATTTCGTTCTTTTCATTTTATGCATAGATTCCATTAGAGACGCGTATATGGCGTGAGACTGCTAAGCGCGCCGTTTGCGGCTTAGAAATACCGCGCGTCACTGGCTGCTGTTCGACAGCTGTGGCATGATGAAACCCAGTGCTTCCCTCGAGAAAGCCATGGCGGTTTTAATTAAATGGGAGCCAGTTTTAGGCGGGAAACCAGAATGCGTGTTGCACCGGTATAGCCCGAAGAACGGCGACATGTTCTGAGAGGGTAAGGCTGCGCAATTGCAATTTCATTCGTTCAGTGGTATATGAATATTTTCCGCCGAATGGTCCTGGTTATGTTCGCGAGGAATGTAGATACCGGCAACATGACGAGCCGGAAGAAATAATAGCTCTCAGGTGCTTGCGCACTATGTTCGCCCTTTACTGGCAGAGGAGCGACCTCTACTCTGTCCACTCATATCTACACACACAAAAAAAACAGTATAATTGGACCTGTATTTCGTAAATGCCATGCACACGCACGCCACACACACGCACACACACAAACATTCGCGCATGCGTGCACATCAACCGATTTTAACAGAGACTCGGTGTTCATTACCTATCTAACTTTTCTATTTGTCGCTTTACGCTTGCGGGTAGGAGAGTGTGACAATGGCACATAATGAGACCCTGGAGCGCGTTATTCAGTTCCATGTTATGTTCCTCAACACCTCGCATGCTTTACAATAATGGGTATGCCTAAACCCTGAACCCTGTGCCATCCACAATCACCAATTACTATCTGATGGCAAGAATGAGCTGCGCGAGTTATGAGGAAGTGTATATTATCAGGGATTGATTAATCATTAAAACTTCTTGGTGATAGGCTTGCTCTCTTTCAGCTTGTTTGCTGGATATTCTACCTCTTCGTTTAAAATTGTGTGCAGTGGAGATGCGCTGCATTGAAGTTTCTGAAGCGCCAAGCCCATGTGATCGTGGTCGATTGCTATCGTGTCGTGTCTTAACGGAAGCACAAGAAACATAACTAAGGTCGGCACCCAGGAGGTACTTGCTTCACTCAGGCTCGCAGTCAGTACCTCTAGCATGTATGAAGTCACAGTTGGACACTTGTCCCGAGGACTTGGCAGCGAACAGGTGCACAGTACATCCAGACCGACGATGATGTTGAGGCACGGCGAAGATGTATGTTGATTATGATGTTATTATACAGATGAGGAAGATGTGTGTTATAAATGTCCACGCAGCATTATCCGAATACGTCATGAAGTCTCACTTTATTGCCGAATTTAAAATATTAAGGCGATGTGTGCATAAGCAGAAATGATCAGTGGAAATATGGAGATTTGAATGGGCTTACAGTAGCCATAGCGCCGTCTTACGCTTCTGGGTTCGTCTATAGATAATCTGAACACGAAGAAGCACGTGTAAGTATTTCCACAAAACGCAATTTTGATAAAGAAACGAAAGGGTAAGCCGAACGTAGTACAAATACACTGCCAACGTGTAAGAACAGTACAGTGACTGAAAGTAAACGACGTTCAATTGTTACGACAGGAACCATAAAAATATCAATTAACAAAAGCAAGCTTATTGGCCAAATTGACACTATATGTAGTTGCGTTCTACAGAGGAGCCTAATAAATGCTTGAGCGTACGTACTCTTTCATTTTATCACCAGTGGCCGCTCGTCTTGCAGAGCGGTAGGTCGATGTGTGGACACCGAAATAGGGTTGCTAAGGACGCTTGCTTCCTAGAAGCAATATATGGCGGACGAAGAAAGGTAATCATAAAATGAAGGATTTAGACAGAACGTGCAGCGCTTTGTTGCCAAACGTCTTTATCACCACACTTCACTTCCTGTGGCACGTAGCCGATTCGAACTCCAACGACGCTTATTTTCCAGTGGACACGGTTCGTTAGAAGGCATTCACCCTGCCTGCTTGCTGTCGGCTGTATGTAAAAATAGAAATAAAGCTCCACCTTCCTTCTCTGTCTGAATCTTTGTAGGAACAGTATTTGGTGTAGGAGTTATGACAGTTAGCAGAAAACCCACTCCGGGAAGCTGGGATCGGTGTCGTGTGCGCACTAAAGTTAGCATATCTAAAATTGTGTACATAGAAATAAGTCCCGTCTTTTGTAAAATGTGCCAGTACCTAAAGCTCACGTTAGTGCACGAATCAGGAAGGCAACAGTTTTGATCTCGGTGGTGTGCTCGTATTCTAAGTCAAGCAGATGTGGTTGACCGCGCAGGTTGTATTTAACGACGGGCCAGGTACAGTTCAACCATTGTTTTGTCGGAGATGTTGCCCGACAGCTATACATAACATTCTATGGTTTTGTGGTAAATGTGCCAACGATGAAGTTCAAACTTAAATAGCGTGCAAAACTGGGCTAGCTGGTTGATCTTCATGCTAAAAGCAGTTCAAAAAATTACACCATCTCCCGCTAAAGGGAACCATGTGTAGATGTGAAGCAGCGGGCGCTAACGCTTACACTGGCCGTGGCGTTGACGCTGGCGCTATCGCAGCGTTGCGCAGGAGAGAAAACTGAGGAGGCGCAAAGCACGCAGTGATGGAGCGGTGTTTCCTACTCGAACATGCCAATCGCTGCTAATGGGCAATGAGAGACAGAAGACTCCGACTGTACACAGAGACCCGCAGTGCGCTTTTAGTTAACGCGCACGCTGCGAATTTTTATTGTTCAACAACGCACAGGAGAAATCTCCCACCGGCACCACCTTGGAGGTCAAGATCCATTGCCATATATACGCGATGGACAGTGAACGGTTGTGCAGCGCGAGCAGTCGGTTTTTTCAACCAAGAAACTCTCTAGCAGACGCTGCCTGCGTCGGCGTCACGAGGTGAGAGAGGGGGGGAGCGTAGGAGAGGAGAGAGAGAGAGAGAGAGGGGGGGGGACGCGCATGCGCAGTGGGGTGTGGACGCTGTGGGCAGGGATGCCTAGAGGAGAGAGGGGGGGAGCGTAGGAGAGGTGAGAGAGGGGGGACGCGCATGTGCAGTGGGAGCCCAGGCCGGGATTCCTAGAGGAGAGAGGGGGGAGCATAGGAGGGGAGAGAGGAGGGGAGGCGCATGCGCAGTGAGGGTGTGGTTGCCGCGGGGAGGGATGCCTAGAGGAGAGAGGGGGAGGAGAGGTTTTTTTTTTTATTTATATTTTTTTTAAGGGTTTGCGCATGCGCAGTAAGGGAGGCCACGCCGCACACCACCACCGGATTAAGCTTCGCCATAAGATGCTTCACATCTAAAAGACGACGACACGAGACGATGAACGAAACAGAACAAGCGCTGAAAGCACCTATCAGCCATTGTGCTGTGGCCTTCTTCTCGTGTCGTCATCGTGTTGCGCTGCCTTTACCATGAAAGCCAAACTGAAGCGTTTAGCCTATTTCGTAACGCCAATGACGACGTCATTGCTCAAGATGTAGTCATGTCTTATTGATGATAAAACAGGGTGCATCTGTTGACGTTTGGTCGCATATATCGATGTCTATGAAATGGTTAGACTACATCTGTTAGTGACTACAGATAGCTAGTGAGTGAGACAGACTCATCGGCCATCGGGACAAGTATTATGGGATACCTTTTGTTTCTTAGAATTGTTTAGGCAATTGTATCATCACCACAGAGAAGCTTATAGATCTTGCGGTGCAATCCATCAGTACCACATGCAAATACTACCCTGTATTCTGTAATGAGGTCTGCCAGTGGTTACATTCCTGCTGTTGCCAGAACAACAGTTATCATTCAATCGGAACGAAAAAGAAAGCGTAGCACAGAACTCAATACAAAGCTTCGAGGAACGCTTTGAATATCTCAATTATTTCTTTACTCTTTACTGTATTGAATAGACAAATGAAGGAACTCAGGCACGCTTTAGCCCTAGCTCATATAAGACGAAGGAATATCACTTCTGGGTTTTCCATGGTGTTTATCTAGAGATATATGCGCGCAGAAAAATATCTAGACCTCATATTGACAGGAGCTATTTAAATTCTGTATGTGCTGTCGGCAGCTGTCAAAACTGAGCCTTAATACACGCTCACGTGCTTCGTTGGCTGTCATCGTCTCACTCGGTAACTTCACTGCGGCGATGTTGGCGTGCTGGAAGCTCCGTGACCGCGTCAGAGGCGTTATCCAACGCGGTAGTTCAAGACAGCTTTCTGCGCATTATATTTGATCACTTTCTCGCATGCTGTGGGACATGAAATACGTTTTTACATTTTTCCGCCAACTAAAGTAATACGAATCTATGTCCTGGAAGCCTTGGACGTTTCGTGGCACGGCGTCTGCCTTCATGAAGCGATATTCTACCAAGTATGGTAGAATATCGCATGGCGAGGTGGGCTTTCCCGATCCCACATTCAAAACCCTATTGGTTTTCAAAACTCTATAGAGGCCATTGGTATTTGTGAGCAATCCAGTATGAATTATTTCACGCACAATCTGTTTGCCAAGTTTTAAAAATAAAATTATGGTTAAGTGAAAACGAAATCAGACAGACACCGTAAAAATGAAGTTAGCCTGCAGGAGTGTAAAAAGAACTGTTGTTAATAATGCAAATGGCCTGATTCTTAATGTGCTGTATGGACAAAAAATGAGTGTTATATGCATTTACCCATGAAGTAAGGTCATAGAGGATGTGAATATGTATGAAGGAAAAGTATGAAGACAATAAGGCGTTAAGTGAGAACGATGGACGAGATTTACCCAGGCCTCTTATAGCGAAGGCATTTGCCTCGATTTCTGCCTCGGAGAGCATGATCGCTCTTCTAGTTACTTTTACAGTTCTCACGGCATTATATCCGGGCAGACGTCATTGCTAGCACCTTGACTGTCAGTAGGGGAGCGTGGACTTTCAGAGATGTTGGAATTTTGGTACATTGGAATCCTTGAGGAGTGTTTTATTTTTTGAAATATATACTGATTATGGATTAGTTGTTCATATTTCAAAGCGACAACTGAATAACTTCAATGTGAAATTCGGCCCCTAATGTGTTCTGTTCGAAAAGTATCTTGGCATGGCAGTCAATTGCATAAAGGGAAGTGGAGAAATACAAAGTCGCGCGAAGCATCAAGGATGGTGACAAAGATTACTGAGATAGAGTGCGGCACAGAGTTGAGTGCGTGTGCGGAGAGGTGAAGAAGGCAAGGCACTCATCAGCGCAAACATGACATTGGTAGAAAGTTCCCGCCGACTCAGTATTGAAGGTCGCTGCACCAAAAAAAAAAAAATAAAAATAACAGTTTTTTACGAGTTTGATCTCCTGAATTTTCCAGATTCCGTGTTTTATTCGGGCATAATTTACTGAACCTCAATATTCACAGTTCACAGACACCTCGCTTCATAACACACGTAATAAGGCGTGACTGCAGCAGGCATCAAAATATGTGGATTCCACAATGAGTGAGATTTGAAAGACCAACATATTACAAAGCGCCCCAACATTATTAATTGTAGCGAAGCCTTGGAACTTAGAAATGGGTTGCACTCTCGAGCGCCTTCTAGTGGGTCATCTCCAAAAAGGAAGCCGCTCGCGCTGGGAGTCTGTGCCTGGCCGTGGCTGTCGCTGACGCATTATCGCTGAGTGCTGGCAAATAAAAAGCCTAACAAATTGGTGGGGAGTGCTGTGCTCCCATTCGATGCCTGTGGAGCTTCGATCTCGTACCCAGTAAGGTCCCTAGATAAAACAAGTTTCCAAGGTAGCGACACCCTCCCTTTTCCTCCTCGATTATTTGGCTGGAGCGCCCCCTAGAAGGTTCAAAACGCGCATAAAAAAGGGAATGTTTCTGTTAAGTTATTACGGAGAATAGAAGCAATTGTAGTTTAATAGAAGGAAATGAGATATAGAATAAGCGGTTACTTAGTTGAGGAAAAAAGTAGACCATAAAAAGAAGTATGACGTCAGTTTAGCAAGTGGCAACGTTGGGCAAGTTTTATATTTCGCACCGCTAGCCATGGCGCCTCGAATCCTACGTAGTACTGTTCGTCCAGTTCTCCGAATGCACTGTTTTGCTCGTGCGTATGAAGGAAAACCCCGGCCATGCTGGAACGAACGCTTGATTAGCAGCGCTGAGATGACAGTTTTCCGGAAAAATACGTCCATTTTCGCAGTCGTGATGCCAGGTAATTGTGGTGCATGACATATTATCTGGGTCACTAAGGAGACTGCGACATTGCAACGCCGGTGCACGCAACTTCACCAAAAGTGAGCGTTCTACCAGTGAGATGTCCCGAAGCATCGCGTTTCAGCTTCTTTATGCCGCGTTCTAGAAAAAGTGGCTCGAACTGGTCTGGCGTGAAATGTTCCTGAAAGTGGATTCATTAAACCCAACAGCTGTATTCAGTTGTTCTTGCATACGCACAAATAGTTGTAACAACGGCACGCACTAGACGTGTACTATAGACGCGCTCCTGGCGTTTCAACAAAAACCGACAAATGAACTCGCCTCGCGGAGCAGCGTCGACGCACGTCGACGGCGTTGCAAGAAAGCCTTCGCGTGAAATTTCGGTACCTACACTTCACGGCGTGCACCATTTCGGATACCACGAGATTTCTGAAGAGAGCGAAACCATCTTCTGTTATTTTACTGCAGCAGACAGCACAGCAACCCGGTATTGTTCAAAAACTGGGATTTGTACTAAACATGCACCGCGAAGCAATCTTGACTGACTTGGCGCCAACTAGAACGCTCCTTCTCTACAGCTGATGTCTTGGCTACGATTTCGTCTTTCCTCACGGCAAGAATCCGACCGGAACCGTATGCGCATGCGTACTCGTTTCGAACCTTTCACATAGTAATAAATATCACCACTAGCCATTTCCAACATCACGTGTGAGGAATGCACCAATGAGAGACGCGGATGACGGAGAAAAGGAGGAGTAAGCGAGAGAGTGAGGAGGACGGCGCAGAGAACAATGAGTGTCGCTACGTTGGAAACTTGTTTTATCTAGGGACCTTAGTACCCAGCCATCTACCATGCCCCAAGACGCTTCTCAGCAAACGCCTCCCCCCGTGCCGCCCACTTGTCCCGGTGTCCCACGCATCCGCGATCCACCCATCTTGACTGGCGCCGATGGCACCGACGTGAAGGACTGGCTCGCACTTATCAGCAACATCATTATCAGCAACACCATCTGCAAAGTGTGCAGATGCGCAGGTGATCATGGCACTTCACGAACGCGCAGCGGGTACGTCGCCGATTCGAAAAAGATGGTATTATGGTCGAGGGGGCATTTCGCAACTGTATTTGCAGTAGGCATTCTAGGATACTTTTTAATGGTCAATGCTATGTGAACAGACATTCATTTCTTTGCCACACGCTTGAGGTGTCCACCGAGAAGTGAAGCCAAGCTGGCAATTCAGAAGTTGACGCTCAAATTCTAGCATTCAGGAAGTTTTATCTGCGTGATAAGAACGTGACATATGTCCCGACTGTCTTTTTTTTTGCTTAAGTCTTTAATGGATACTGGCTTGAAGACACATGAATGGCTTTTTCTCCTGAAATTTCAATGCTCCAACTTCAAAAACTTTAATGAAGTGGCAAGCAAATCTTCCTCAAGAATAAATTTGTGGAAGAATAATTACAAAAGCATCAATAGCAATGCTAAAGAATGAGTCAATGATATTACGTTTATATCTTGCTGATGCGCCCATTTGGATCATTCTGACTCAGTTCGCTCGTACAAAAAAAAATCTGAATAAAAGAAAAAAAAGTTATCATAAGCTGCCCAGCGAATTCGCTAACGTTTGGCTGCTTGTTATTCCTTTGTACGTTGTCCCAGATGCGCCGTGTTTCTATCTCTCACTTTCTGTTTCTTTTTTGTTACTTTGAATGTATTTCGAAATAACATGCTAGCGCAGCTTCGAAATAGGGTCCCAGAGAGGACGAGCCCACTCCCAGTATTTTCTTTTTATTGCAATAGCAATTATATGGACACTTTCGGCTAGTTTTCCCCGTCGGCGTCGCCGTTGGCCGCCGCCGGTGTCCACCGCCGTCATTTGCCGTATATGTATATGTATATATATAACCGGCCCCGCCCGTCGTTCGTGAGCGTGAAAAGACTCGAGGGGGAGGGGGGTCCCTCGCGACCTTCGATTTTACGAGCGCGGGCGCGCGCGTTATCTCCCCTTCTCGGCAGCCGACAGCGGGGGGGCCGGTGTACCCTTCTACGTGCTGCGCTCTCAACGCGAAGAGAATTCTCTTAAACAAGCGTTTTCTAGAGTTACGTGAGATCGGATTCAAAAAGAGTTAGCTGCCAGCCTCACTTCGTATAACATTACAATTTTTTGCTATCGCATTCATTGCTTCACCCTTGCGGTGAAACTGTGACTTTCTTTCTCATGCGCTCGATGGCGATGTGCTGTTAATATGCATTTTTGGGGTTCAGTTACTTTTACTTCCGGAAGAAGAACTCGGAGACATTCGATTTTCCGTGTAAGCAGGTAAACAATTGCACCACCACAGTTGCACTTTCGCAAAATAGCATTAATCTTCGGCGCAGGGAAAGGTTTTCCCATCCCATTAAGGTCTGCTCGCTCTCTTGCTCTTTCTAGCTTTCAAAGCAGGTTTTCGGTCTTTCGCACGATATTAGATACGAGGCAGCTTACAGTCGAGGCTTGTCCCGCCGTTGTCCGACGTGACGAGCTAGTACTCGATGCAAGGTACCCACTACACGCCCACTGATGCAAGGTACCCACTATAAGCCCACCGTAACCTTCATGAAATAGAGCAGCGCCCACTATGCGAACCAGAATAAAATAAAAGGCCACAACACCATAAAAACACAGACATTTAAGCACCCATCAATCAAAGCATATGACAGAACAAAAGGTTAGGAATGACGACTGGCTAGTCCAGCACATGGTGTCCCATTACGCTCTCCGGTGCGTTTCGTACGATTGCAAACATCCTACTACAATCAGGGGAACGCGCATAGACATCGCCTTCTGAAACTTTAAACTACTACCTCTGCAGCAAGATCCCTTAAATTTATACTTTCTGGGCCACAAGGCTGTTATCCTCAAGTGGAAACGCTCTCCTGAGCTTAAAGTCATATATGACGAGTAACGGCATCTACTACAATCAAAACGCAACCACGACCGTCTACGGTGATGAATAGAGACCGGATTATAGGCAAATGCCTATTTTTCTCCTTGCGTTCCTATCGTGCCACATTGATATATGAGCACGAATTAGAGGTTAAGAAGGGCTTTTATAGTGTTTTTATAGTGCCTATAAATGCCTATTTTCGGCGTTCGTGCCTAAATGCCGATATGTGCCTATAAATCCCTATTTTCGAAATCGGTGCCTATATGAACACTATTTAACCTCAAATTTCACTTTCGAGTGCAGTTTGAGACCGTTATTCATGTTCCCGGGCAACATCGACCTTTAAGAACACCATGGGGTTCAAACTAGCCCTCTAGTTCAATCAACTTCTGGAAAACAACTGCTAGCAGCCGTAAAATGGGACGCGCCGGCAATCTTACGAGAACGCGCTGACTCTCACGAGCGGCTGGAAGAGGGGTTGAGGAGAGGAAAAGACGCTACTTCTGCAACCCTAAATGGGAGCACGTCTGAGCGCCTGCTATGGAATGGGGAGAGGGAAATAAAGATGGGAAGAGGAGAGTGGCGTCCATGACCGAAGACGCGGCGGGTGGCTTCTACAGCCGTTTGTCCATTCCAGTGTCCTCATGGAAGTGAACCACCTTGAAGACAAGGGTGTGGCAGTGGGCAGGAATTAAGAGTTCCGTCTGTACAGCCGCGGGGAGGTGGCGAACGAACGCGAAACCGTAAAGTGCCGTCAGGGGAAAGGAGAGTGTAAATCAAAAGTAAGAAAAATGTGATGTGCACGCGGCTTTGGTTTTCTTTGTAATTGACTTCTTAAAAGACCCTTCACCAAATCACGTGATAAATTGTAGTTAGACACTTGAAGTTGTTGCGTGCCCAATGAAGAGCGTTGGATCACAATAATCTTTGAAGTTGGTTCATTACGAACCGCGAAACCATGATGCTAGGAGGCGTCATGCACACGCAAGGTCACGTGCGCATGCCGTGCATGAGCCAGGTAGTGCACGCAAGCGGTGTTATGTCATTTCGGCGTTCTCTGTAGTCTACTGCCTGTTTCTGTGGGGTGGATCCCTCAGTACGCGCACGTTTGGAGAGGCTGCCTTACCGATCATGTATCCTTACCGTGATACACCGCGTCGCACAGCTGGAACTGCTGTTAGGGATGGTGCACTAAAAATGCACCAAGCGTTGTCAGGGCTGGCGCCGGCACGGCGAAAACACGAACGCAGACGAAATGGAGGCAGATTAGTCTCACATCTCGCTGCGATTCGAAGTAAAAAAAAAAAATAATAAAAACGCACACACATCCCGCTTGTGTGTTATTATTTCTATCAACTTTCATTCATCTATTCAAGCAACAGATTGCACAAATTACACATGTCGCCTCGAACAATTCTCGCTGTGCCACGCGCTACTGCGAGCAATGTCAGAGTACCAATGTCTACGTAGAGGAGCGACGTCAGAACTCAGATAACTACGCAGGACCATTCCTTGTTGTACGTCAACCTCTCCATCTTGGGTCGCGCGCCTGCAAAAAGGGAGAGCGGCATTCATTTTGAAATGTGACATCTTTCCGCGGCGCGCAGCGTTGCAAATCTTGGCAGACGTGATCGAGAGCGCCCAGTCCATGCAAAACACTGGTCAGCTCAAAATGCTCAGACGTGGTGCGATGCCCTTTAAAGGTGTTCACCGACGGAGTAGCAACTGACCCTACGTGATTAGACCCGGACAATACGAGGCATCCCTCTGTTCTGGTCTTTTAACAGTCCAACTATCTGCTTCTGTGCATGCCGAAACTAGAGATCCAGGAGTGCGTTGATTCCACGGTGGACACTTGACTCACAATGACACAAAATAAAAGGAGCGACTGTGTTCTATAGGAACCGTGCGGGACAAAGGACAATTACATGGCTATGTTCAAGGTTGGCGCCTTTGTGCCATCATAAAGAGTAACGTATCTTTCTTTCCTGTCGTAAATACAGGTCGGGTACGTCTTTGTTTGAAATATTTTGAATTTGTGTAAAAATTTATCGTGCCTATATTTACTATTTTGGAAGCCTAAAACAGTGTTTTGCCTGCCTATTTTTGGCGCCTAAAACGCGCTTTTTTAGTGCCTAAAAATCCGGCCTCTAGTGATGAATAAAGAGCACCTCTTTACAGAACTTTAAGTCGACCCATGGCTGCTTCGCATACTATTCAGGGTTCCCTTTACGGGGAGATGTGTGCAATTTTTTTGCTGCGTGCGCTCCGTTCGAAGTCTACTTGTTTCGTAGCCTGTTATTTTTTTAGCCTGTACGGTATTGGTGTATACGCGAAGGGCTTTTCTGAATACCGGGTGGCCTGACGATGGTACAGACACAGCTGAGGGTGCACAGCTGTAAAGTAACAGTTTACTCTTCAGATCAGCCTCGGAATTGTTTCCTGAGTTTATACTTCAGCGAATCCGTATATGGTTATGCGAAAGTGAAATGTATGCATCCTATATGTAAGCAAAATCTCCTAGCGCGTATATGCCAGCTAAATTTGACAAATCTTACACCTCTACACTGGTTAAGTAAAAATAAAGAAGGAAACACACAGGCGGCAAACACCAATTAAGATTTCAGCAGAGGCGTAATTCAGAAATGCTTGAATGAACTGTCGGGATTGACCTATTCCTAAACCGAGAACACACGTTTCCGCTTCGCTGGTTGACCATACCTCTGATGATGGTAGCTTGCGAAAATAAAATCCGTGAACAGGGGTTGTGCGCTCAAGCTGACGTTTCGACAAGTGAGAAGACAAGTCGACTTGTCTTCTTCTCCAGCCTTGAGAAACGCCCAGCCCTTGGAGAAGACAAGTCCACTTGTAGAAACGTCGGCTCAAGCACACACTCGCTCTTATGGATTTTAAGGTATGAGGCCAAGTGGAAAACGCGATTTTTTTTTCACAATGTCAGTTCTTGGTTTTTGGTCATGTTAAATGCGCAATTTATCGTCCGTCATGCTGCTGCATAATATTTCTGTCTACGCAGTTTCTTTCAAAAGATACAAGCGAAAATGTTAGACAACCCATCATCTACGAAACCGAAACTGAAAGTGCCGGTTTCGTGTTTATCATAGAATTAGCTTGATATGTAGTCTTTTTTGTTGTTTAACCATCAAATCAAGTGCGAAGATGTGATAATGCTCTGTAGCAATTATCCACACATCGTTTTTAATCATAAAAGTAATAAACTTCTCACCAAATGTGCGCCCGACGCTTATAACCACCAGCAAGTACGCACCATCACCCTCACTTGCTCTTCCACTTTGTGTTCAAGATCAGAAGAAGTGGTCACCGTAATCTCTTCTCGAGAAGAGGGGGGGGGGGGGGGCATTCACGTGAGACAAACATCTCCGCTTATTAACGACAATTGTTCGCCGTTACTCTTGCGTTCTTCTTTTCACACCTATTGTGTTTATTACGAATAATACAGCAGAAATGTCATTAATGAGCATACCAGGCTAATGACACGCGTCCTGTTAAAGTTTGCGGTACGTAAAACAAATGATGTATCTTTCAATTTTCCTCGATTAACCGGCTAACGGCGCACGATTTTATAGTAAGCGTCCGAGCGAGTCTCTCGTAACGCGAACAACTCAGAGAATAGTTAACGACGAAAGTTAGGCTGGTTTGGGAGTGCTTGTAAAGGCCGAGTCATTAGAAGAACGGTGTAAAGTCAAGCGACATGGAACAAGATGAGAGCGGCACGAAAACTGTACGCGCTTCACCAAACCTGGTCAGCGTGAACATGTTCGCTTGTGAGGGCAGATAAGCTTTCGAGAGATTAAAAGAAGGTACAAGTCGTGCAGAAAAAAAAACGTATTAGGCTTGAGGTATGCATAGGTAATGAAGAAAGTTGCGCCATTTGAAGCGCATTCGCAAATGGCTCCATTCACGCTAATGTAACTGCTATAACGGTTGAAAATCTAGCCTCTCGTTCTCTAAGTTCATAGGGTCTACCTCGTTATTCGCAACTACAGTGATTCGATTCAGTCTTCGAAAATGAGAACTACGCATTCTTAGAAAAACAATGAATGCCAACAAAACGTGACCTTCAGAGACATCTAATTCTCATTCCCGAACGCAATTGGTGAAACTTTTCTAGATAAGTGGATATATTCCGTCGACTAGTTCACTCTCGAAATGCACGGAATTGGAACTTTGACCACTTGGGTAAGGAAGTTTTAATGTATGCTGCAAAGCTGGCGGATTTCCCGAAAGAAATCTGTATAATTGGAAACGTGTGACAACTGCGCGGCAAGTGTCGGCCCTCTCGCATGCCTGTGTAATTATTGCGATTTTTCCTTCACTACACTTTCATTCCTTACTATCCTTCGTCATGTATGTCTGATTCCGTTTCGTTCACCATTTAACCTTGCACCCTTACTTATCCCTTCTTTTTATCTGTCGAATGATTGCGGCTCGTCAATTTGAAAACGTTCATGAACCTGACCCCCTTGGAAAAGAATTAGGCAGATCCCAAGTACCATGGCAATCGATGTTATGCGAAGCATCCGGAGGTAGGTGACTAGGTTGTAATTTTTTTTATTGCGCGAAACGTTACGAAATGACGCTAAACATGTGCAGAAATGTTGTACGCACAGATATGTTGAAGAGTCGCATATGTTTTATATAACCAGTTATTGACAGTTGCGTAACGATGCCAACAAGAAACGTGGGTATTGCCAACACTAGAAGCCGTAAGCTGATATGTAGAGCTTGTGCTTGCAAGGATGGTAGCCCTGGATAGTGCTACGTGGACCAACTACAATGGATGGCGCTTAAGTATACAATTGACGTTAACCCGACACGACTCTTTCATCTTAGGAGTAGGTATGTAATGTTTATAAAATTAGATAGCCAGCACTGCTACCACAATATACGTTTCACCAACATTACGCCTGCATAGGGTGTTCTTCCAAAGCAGCTTCGAGGCCTGACGTGGCTCTGTGGCAGAATGCTTGATTGCCACGCTGAATGCTTGGGTTCGACTCTTGCTGGGACGCTGATTTCTATTTTTTGTATTCCTCGCGTCAACGCGGCCGATGTCCGTTTTTCTTAACGCTGTCGCCTTTAAATTATCAGTGTCAACGCCACCGATGTGAGTTTCTCCTACCGCTCTCACATTTAAATTACCAATGGCTGTTCTCTCCATTCCTGGTTAGATATAAATTGTCAAAGTCCTGTGGCTCATAACCGCATTCCGCGGTCCGTGGTATACGGGTATGAGCCACACGTGTCTGGAGAAATGAGTTTGACGACGTACCCGACGGGATTTTCACGTTATACATGTCATGACCAGATAGACATATTCTTAAATACCTCTTACCCTCCCATACAAATTTTGGTACCCCAAGTCAAGGAGACCATCACGAGAGCACCCAGACGTAGGCGCCTAGATAGATAGATAGATAGATAGATAGATAGATAGATAGATAGATAGATAGATAGATAGATAGATAGATAGATAGATAGATAGATAGATAGATAGATAGATAGATAGATAGATAGATAGATAGATAGATAGATAGATAGATAGATAGATAGATAGATACGTAGATAGAAAAGCAAAAGTGCTTACAGTACGCAAAAAAATGCTTCGCATTTAAAAGTTAGTTTTTCCCACGTTTCTTCTCAGAAGTCAAGAGTTCCTAGTATATAGAGTGCCGGTGTTTCCCCTTTGACTTATGACCACATTAGCTGCTTTAACTACCACTTTAACTTGCTCTCTTCACTTCAAGGCGGTTCATTACATTACAGTATTGTCTTTTTCCGTTGCCGTTATTTTTACCAAGTGCTTTTTTAACAGCGAAACTGTTTAACAAACCATTCCTTCTTCACACCGTGCTAAAAAGCTATCATCATGATAAACGGGTATGCGCCACGGAAATTAGGTTAATCCCACAGTACTCAGCACTGGTCTACTAAAAAATGAAGGCAACAGCTAGCCCGGAAAATGTGCATGTGCCACAGAAATATGTGCGGCCTGTGAGAAAATTGTCATCAATATAAACGCGTATGTGCCTCAAAGACTGGATGAATCTCACTACTCACAACTTCAACTAAAATGTACGAAGGCAACAGTTAGCCCAACAAATGAAGTGCGTGTTAGCATAGTCACAGCGCTGTCACGTGATGCTTCGTGGTTAAAAAACGTGGTGGATGTGCTACCACCTCAAAACTTGACAAAATGTTTAATAAAGAGTAGTCATACAACATATCGGAGCATCTTAAGCGAAGGCTGGTTTGTAAGCATGTGTATAAGTGCGGTGCGGTCAAAATGCAACAAAACTATACTACCACCTCAAAGCTAAACAAACGGTGTTTACAAAAAAGCAGTGACACAACATATGTGAAAGACTTGCAAAAGATAGAAATGCGTCAGCCTGACTAAAGGAACGCCACCAGCTTCACTATTTCAACGGTGTCCGCGAAGCTGAGCTGTTTGGATTGTTTTCTTTTAAAGTTCCCAACGTCCGTGCATTAGGTGAATTCGTTTCAATTTTCAAGGCGTCTTCGAACGGTACCCTTCGGCTCATCGTTGTGATTGCTGAGTGCATTTTACATGGGAAGCATCTTATGGCGAAGCTTAATCCGATGGTGGTGGTGTGCCGCGTGGCCTCCCTTACTGCGCATGTGCAAGCCCTTTAAAAAAATTAATAGAAAACCTCCTTTCCCCCTCTCTCTCTCCTCTAGGCATCCCTCCCTGCGGCAACCACACCCTCACTGCGCATGCGCCTCCCCTCCTCTCTCCCCTCCTACGCTCCCCCCTCTCTCCTCTAGGCATCCCTGCCCGCGGCGTCCACACTCCCACTGCGCATGCCCGTCCCCCCCCTCTCTCTCCTCTCCTACACTCCCCCCCCTCTCTTCTCTAGGCATCCCTGCCCGCGGCGTCCACACTCCCACTGCGCATGCGCGTCCCCTCCTCTCTCTCCTCTCCTACGCTCCCCCCTCTCTCGCCTCGCGACGCCGACGCAGGCAGCGTCTGCTAGCGAGTTTCTTGGTTGAAAAAACCGACTGCTCGCGCTGCACAACCGTTCACTGCCTACTCCGTATATATGGCAATGGATTTTGACCTGCAAGGTGGTGCCGGTGGGAGATTTCTCCTGTGCGCTGTTGAACAATAAAAATTCGCAGCGTGCGCGTGAACTAAAAGCGGACTGCGGGTCTCTGTGTCCAGTCGGGGTCTTCTGTCTCTCATTGCCCATTAGCAGCGATTGGCATGTTCCAGTAGGAAACACCGCTCCATCACTGCGTGCTTTGCGCCTCCCAAGTTTTCTCTCCTGCGGAACGCTGCGATGAGCGCCAGCGTCAACGCCGCCGCCAGTGTAAGCGTTAGCGCCTGCTGCTCCGCATCTACACATGGTTCCCTTTAGCGGGAGATGGTGTAATTTTTTGACATCGTTACTTTCCAGCGCTCTGATGGGCATGCGAAGAAATGAGAGAGCCAGCCAGTGGACCACGGTAAGGGATCAAATGACCTTCGTGCGTGTCTAGCCACGAGACGAACAAGTCACGTCAGCAGGGCACCGGGCCGTCGCGTGCTTCAGCACAAAGCAATGCCTCCTCGATCAATAGTTCCAAAACCTCCTGATGTCACGGTACATTAAGTTTCTGCTTTTCACCTCTCCCTTATTTTTGTCCCTCTCTACGACTAAACTTCCCCTTTATAAAATATCTTAATATAAAAACACATACAGGGACTGCAATGAATGGACCATACAAAATGAGCCATAAAACTTTTTTACTGGGTGACACTTCAGGCACAATTTGTCGGTCATTACTTAACCCATGATTGCTGTATCTACACCTGACGAATGTCTTCGCTGAACAGTTATGTAAGCCTAACATATGTCAATTTGTTTGTACAATCTGAACGTTTGTTCTTTCATTGTTTGTACTAAAACATGTACCCACTCCTGCTATGTCTCGAATTCGAGACAGAAGTATTTGTGAATGAATGAATGAATGAATGAATGAATGAATAAATAAATAAATAGATAGATAAATTACTTATAGCTTGTTAAGGGTGCCTCAAAAAAAGAGAAAATTGGGCAAATTTGGGTCGATTTCTGACTACAATGTCAAAAGTTTCGTTGGGCATCAATATGGAACTCTCGCTTACAGTTACGAAGGCGCTCGAAGAACGAGAGGAAGAAGATATTTCTTTGGTGACAGCGCACGCTCAGATGGCTATGCTCTATGTGGTTTTGCCTGCGTTAATATGCACGTTAGTAAATATGCTGGGTGCCCTTCTTTGTTTCTCAGATTTTCTCTTTCTTTCCTCCTTTCTTTCTTTTTCTGCTTTCCAGTTTTTTCCGTTTTTTTTTCCTGTTTATTTCAATTTATCTATCATCACCAATGCACTCTAAGAAGAAAAAGAAAAAGACTTCTCTTTGGTAAGAACACGTGCTCATATGTTTAGGCTACATGCGGGTTAGCCTGCGTTAATATCATCATCAAGGCGGCTCGAAGAACAGGAGGAAGAGAACTTCACTTTGGCGCGAGGGCGCGCTGAACTGGCTTTGCTGTATGTGGTTTTGCCTGCGTTACGTCAAGCTACCACATCACACGACGATGACAACATACGACAGCGTGTGCCACTTAAGTGCTCCTCGCTTAAAAAATAGCTCCGACAACTTGCTCTGTGTTTCACCTTGAATATGTGTTTTTCACCTTGACTTGGTCAGTGACCGCATCTACATCCTCATCATGATACCTGACCAGAAGAACTTTCGTCGAACTCTTGACTACAACTTACTCTGTTCCTGTTCCTCACGTCGGCATATATAATGCTTTAGCAATATTAGTAAATGCCCGGCAGGCGTTATGGTGAGAGTTTCACATAATGCTTACGCAACTGCTCCAAAAACAAAAACAAAAACGCCTGAGGTTCACCAACCCAAGCAGTGCTGGTGCCGCGTTTCGCGCAGTTTCAGAAGTTTCCGAAAAAGCACCACTTCTTACGGCAGTTTTAGTAATACAAGCACAATAGGAGGCCTAGTGAATGCTACTTTTATGGTAGCACCTTTACGTTAAGTCTAAAAGGCTGGATGAGCGGGCGCGGAGCATCGGCGAACCTAAAGCCCACAGATAAGGTGACGGGGCCAGCGATTATTTACTGAAGGGGATGAACATCAGGGCGTAAAGTAAAGCTCGTACGCCTAAGATTTAAAAGGCACTAAAACTATACCACTTTGTTATAGGCAGTGAACGCCAAGGATCCTCCTTGTATACGCCGCCTTTCTGCTCTTTACTGTACAACCTAATGCCGTCCGCAAACAAGGGCGACGATAGAACATAATATCTCGCCAGCCCAGGTTGTGTGAGAAGAGGCCAGAGGAGGCCCGAACGTAAATGTGTAATGCTGCTTCGCGTGAGGTGTTTTCGAGATAAGGCCGATCCTACAGACAGCCATTCCCACTTCTCTTGCTTGCTTGCTTGATCCTTGTCTTGTCCCACTTCTCTTCCTACCCCCTCCTCGTAAAATCTTCGTCATCAGCCCTTTTATCCTTCGCGTGTATGTCCTGTCGAACGCGCCTTGGCCGTGTCAACGCGGGTCTTGATTCTCTGACAAACAGGATTCGACACGCTTCAGGATTCGATAAGCAGGATTCGACACGAAGTTTTCTCAAAAGGATCCCGCATTCGCTACCCGATAAGGCAAGACTGATCGATGGGCAGCGCGACGTTCAGCGCCTTCTCCGCGATTCAGTCTTGTAGTTTTGGTCCGGCAAACGTTACGCAGGTGTAAATGAATGAGAATATACCGCGAGCTGGCGGTGTCCCCACTATGTGAAAACAATTGAAGTGCGCTACATGGAGGACACAGGAAAATGTAACGCTACTTTTCGTTCAGAACGAGCGGACACGAAACAACTACATGAACCCAATGAAAGATAATTATGCAATATCAGAATAACATTCATAATGCATAGATACGCGACACCTCCTTCCAATTCACTAAGCATCAATGCTTTATCCACAGCCTTCACTTTCGTTCAGCTGACGGGCTGAGAGTCTACCTCCGCGTCTGCTCTGGGCTCGGCTAAGGTTGTATTCTCTCTCTGCTAGGTGATTTACCAATGAAAGGGAGAGAGGTTATTTACTTGATATTTTATGTCCAATGAAATAAAAACATGCTCTTGTGTTCGTATAACAATGTCTTCTGTTTACGTTACTGTACGTAATCATGGGGCAGAAAAACACCGTTACGGTTGTGCGTACAAAACAATGGTTTTGTTTAGCATTACGATGAGTTTTGTAAGCAGGCAGAGGATAGTCTTTCCAAACAGAGAAAAGTGCAGGTGACGTCAGGCAATAAAAAAAGTCATAGTTTCGCCACTAGGGCGAAGCAATGAATTCGATAGCAAGAAATTAGTTTGTCACACGAAGAACGACAACCAGCTCGATACTTGCTACGCGCCGCCGCAGCACAAAGAAGGACGCTCGAAAAGGACGCATAGGTATACACAGGACAAGCGTGAACACTGTCGCAGTTGTTACGTGTTTGTATTTGAGCAACGCGTTCCAAGTGTCCGCAATGCAAAAGCCGACGCTGTTGTTGTTGTTGCCTCTGATATGGCTCATACCCACTCAGGAGGATTGGCCAAGGATTGATTTTAGGATTATATGACTTTTCGACGCTGTTTGATACTTCTTTTTCTTTTAAACTGCGGCATGTGGAATGACCCCCCTGCGTCTCCTGCCACGCGGTGGCGTCTGACGCCAACTGTGCCTAGGGAGCCTTCATGTGCGCGCCTCCGTGAAGGCGCGCGCACATGAAGGTTCCCTAAGTGTGCCCGGTGTTCTTGTTTTTTTCCTTCTACATCATGGGTGGTACAGAAGGGAAGCCACTTTTTCGTGCGCATCTCAAAGGCAGTTTTCAATTTGAAAGAAGCTGTAAAAGCGGTTGCGTGACAGAAAACACTCTCAAGCTGTTCCGTGATCTGCGTACCGCGAGCGGCAAATGGTGCATATGAATAGGCTCGCTGTTATATCGCTGGCACGAGCATGGCGTGTGGCTGTGTTGGCTAGCGCAGCAGGCTGTGGGGCGAGGGGTCGCTGGTTCGAACCCGCGGTCAAGGTGGTTTGGAATTTTTTTCTGCTGATTTATTTTTCTTTAGGCCTTTTTTATATATACACACATATATATATATATACATATCCTGGACATGACGGCGTCGACAGACGGCGACGGCGAAAATCAGCCGAGAGTGTCCATATAATTGCTATCGCAATAATATTAGTTATGTCCAGTAAGTGGAGGGTACCGTGTGAAGCGAGCGCGCTGCCGTTCATGCCTTCGAATTCCTTTAGATGCTCCGTTTGTGTGCTTCTCAATATTAGTTTTGCCACTTCGTAGGTGTCCGGTGCCAAAACAGTGAATAACAGCGATTCAGTACCACATGCCCTCATATATGCTTTGTGTTTCGTGGAAACCCTTACGCTTAAGTGTAAACCTGCGCGGAAACAAAAATGACAGCAGATCTCTGTGATAATCTTTGACTAAGTTGGGGTACGATGGAGAAAGTACGAGCGTAATAGAGAAACGAGGAAATTCGAAGTCTAAAGATGTGAGCATGAGAGCTCTGAAAACCCTAAATCTTACTCGCGGAATTGGGTTCCCTTTTTTCAAGCGACGTGTGTTGTGTGCGACCTTGCCCATGTCCGCAAAAATGTGAATCAGGTGAAACTGAAGCTTCATATTGCGAAATAGAGCATGTATTAGTAGAAAAAAGAACTCTAATATGTTCGAATATTTAGCCGGAACCTAAATACGGGATAGCTTTTAGACCTTGTACCTGTCGAAATGTGGCCGCCACATCAATGAACATTATATCAACACACAACATAACAGCGCTGCAACTACCACGTCAATGCGTTGCTTAAACAACCGTCCACATGTCTAGGAAGAAAAGCACTAAACCTTTTAACCCAAGATTGACTTTCTTCGGTTATTACGATCCTACGAACCGCCTAAAGATGAGCTTTATATCTTGTCCCCACAAGTCTTTTTGTTTTAGCGTCATATGGGGTTACTGTAGCCGTCAGCGTGAAAAGCTATATGGCTGGTGCCATCTAGTGGGGCCCAGAAGAACCAGGCAAGCACAGAATTCCTATTGCAGAAAGCTAGCAAATCCTCCTTCTTTGGAGGAGTATTCCTTGGAGTGGCATAATTCCGAATCATTGACCCTTTTAATCTTATTTTCCCTAAAAAAAAACTCTAGGCAACACGAAGCAAAAGACATGTCGATAATTGTGGTGGCACGAAGCGTCATAAGATCTCAGTACCATTGTGCCGCAACCCGGTATTCCGAAAAGACCATTGCGTATACATAAATACCTTACAGGCTATAGAAGTAGCAGGCTACGAAAGAAGTAGAGTTCGAACGGAGCGCACGCAGCGAATATTGTGCGAAAGGCCAAAAACCAGCTTTGAAAGCTAGAGAGAGCAAGAAAGCGGGCAGGCCTTAATGGGATGGGAAAACCTTTCCCTGCGCCGAAGATTAATGCTATTTTGCGAAAGTACAATTGTGGTGGTGCAATCGTTTATCTGCTTACGCGGAAAATCGAACGTCTCCGAGTTGTTCTTCCGGAAATAAAAGTAAATACACACTAAAAATACATACTAACGGCACAGCGTCATCGAGTGCATGAGAAAGAAAAGGAAATACTGGCAGTGGGCTCATCCACTCTGAGGCCGTCTTTCGAAGCTGCGCTAGCATTTGATTTCGAAATGCATTCCAACAACACAAAAACAAAAAAAAACAAGAGTGAGAGATAGAAAGACAGCGCATCTGCGACAACGCACAAAGAAATAACAAGCAGTGGAACGTTAGCGAATGCGCTGCGCAGCTTATAATGCCTTATTTTTTGCGATTCAGATTTTTTCTTGTCCGAGCGAAATGGATCAGAATGTTCCAAATGGGCGGATGAGCAAGATGTAAACGTAATATCATTGCAACATTCCTTAGCATTGATATTGATGCTTTTGTACAATATTCTATCGTCAAATTTATTCTTGGGGAAGATTTCCTTGCCACTTCATTAAATTATTTGAATTTGGAGCAAGAAACTTTGAACAGTAACAGCCATTCATGCGTCTGGAAGCCAGTATGCATGAAAAGAACGAAGGAAGGAAAATAACGTCGAGACATAGACATAAGTGACCTGCTTATCACGCAGGAAAAACTTCAATCACGCTACAAGTTCACGCATCGCCTTCTCAATTGCCAGCTTGATTTCACTTCTCGGTGGACACCTGAGTCATCTGGCAAGGAAAGGAATGTCTGTTCACGTAATATTGACCATTAGAGGGTATCCGAGAATGTCTACGACAAATACATTTGCGAAGTGCCCACCGCACCATAATTGCATCTTTTTTCGAATCGGCGAAATATACCCACTGCGCGTTCGTGAAGTGCCACGTGCAGCTGCGCAGCTGCACACTTTGCAGATGCTGTTGATGATAATGATGATTAATAATGTTTGAGGGCTTTGTAATAGTTTGGTCTTTCAAACGCTCACTCATTGTGGAATGCACATATTCTGACGCCTGGTGCAATACTACGCTTCTGTCACGCATTACTAGATGTGGTTTGAAGCGAAGTGTCCATGAACTGTGAATGTTGAGATTCAGCAAACTCTGCAAGAAGAAAATACGGAATACGTGAAAGTCATGCGATCGAACTAATAAAGAACTGTTATTTTTATTTTTTGACGCAGCTTCCTTCAATATTGAGTCGGCGAGAAAATTCTACCAATTGCATGCTTACGTTGCTGAGTGCCCTGCCCGTCCTCACCTCTCCACACATGCACTCAACTCTGTGGCACACTCTATCTCAGTAGTCTTTCCCATCGTCCTTGATGCTTTGCGCTGCTGCGTATTTATCACCTTCCTTTTTGCAATTGACTCCAATGCCAAGATACTTGTCGAAGAGAACCAGCACATTAGAGGCCGAATTGCACCTTGAAGGTATTCAGTTGTCGCTTTGAATTGGCAACACTTCCATAATGAGTTCATATTAAAAAAACAACGCTACCGACGGATTTCAGTGCACCAAAATTCCAATGTCTCGGAAAGTAAACGCTCTCCTACTGACAGTCAAGGTGCTAGCTATGACGTCTGCTGTGATATATTACCGTCGGAACTGTAAACGTAGCTAAGAGAGCGATCATGCTCTGTGCGACAGAAGTTGAGGCAAATGCCTTCGCTATAAGAGCGCGGTTAAATATCGTACATCTTAAGGCGAAAGCCTTTAATGTCTCATGCTCATGTCCGTCCGTCCGTTTGTCCCTCCCTACGTCCGTGCCTTGGCATGGTGCCAGGTGGCCGCCGGGGCGCGCCAACGGGGAGCGTCGGACTCTCCAGCGCTCGCGCTTTACTTGCGTAGCGTCGCTGTGACCAGCGTGTCCAATCATGCAAGAAGGGAGACGCGCGCATCGCGTTTCATTCTGACCAACCCTGTCTAAATGGGCACAGGCGTTTGCCGAACGCACTTTGGAATTTACAAAGTGTCCAATTTTTTTCTCACTTGACACCTTACTATTTTTATACTTCGCCTTCATACATAGTCATATCCCCTACCACTTTACTTCATGGGGAAATGGATATATCACTCATCTTTTGTCCATAGAGCGCATTCAGAATCAAGCCATTCGCATTATTACCAACAGTTCTTTTTTGCTCTAATACTACTACACTCCATCAGGCTAACTTCATTTTTTTCCGGTGTCTGTCTGATTTCATTTTCACTTAACCATTATTTTATTTTAAAAACGTTGCAAACAGCTTGTGTGTGAATAATATCATTTTGGATTGCTCACAAATACCAATAGCAGTTGGTTTGTCTATGATCACAGCTTCCTTTGGCATGAATGTAACACCAACTATGGCAAGATGTCGTCCTCCTTCGTGGCGAATAAAGTTCTGAAATGACTTACCCTACATGCTTAAATTATCATCGTCATTGCATGGATTGAAGCATGCGCCTAAAATTTTCATCTTGTATACGTAGTTGGTCAAGGATATTAACTTCTTATGTCAAAGTGTGTACATCATTGGCTTCTAAATTTCGATTTATATATTATGGTGTGTTCATTCACATGTACAGCGAATTCTGGTGTGGTTTCTAAATTTCGATTTATATATTATGGTGTGTTCATTCACATGTACAGCGAATTCTGGTGTGCTCATTCTACAGCCTTGAAAGTGTTTT
The DNA here is from genome assembly GCA_030522465.1 of Rhipicephalus appendiculatus. Classification (NCBI taxonomy): domain Eukaryota; kingdom Metazoa; phylum Arthropoda; class Arachnida; order Ixodida; family Ixodidae; genus Rhipicephalus; species Rhipicephalus appendiculatus. The sequence goes on from JALIZH010020031.1 coordinate 69,601, forward strand.
TTGCTAGTACGTTCACTATTCATTTGCTTTTACATGGTGTGAATTTGACTTGCTGTAATAATTACTCTTTCCATTGTTAACCGAGGGCCCCCCTGTAGGTCGGTTGACGTTGGTACCCTACACTGCCTACTACTGACAATGAACCTATGTATTTTGAACAAATATCAAGCTGAAACTGAAACGGATAAAACGCAAGGGGGGGCGGGGTGGTGCTGTTTGGAAAACCGAAATTGAGTTTCGTAAAAAAGGAACAAAAAAAAATATCTCATTTACCGTCCCAACAAAACGCCAGCGAGACCAAGTGTCATTGGATTCGTCGAACGGAATGCCTCGAGGGAGCACCCGTGTTATTATCTGCCGATTCAAATAAGAGCAATCACATACTAGCTAGAACGAAATGAAAGTTTACACAAATAAGATCACGTGAAGAAAATATCTCTTCATAAAGGCATAAGCGTGCCATGCAACTTCCGAAGACTTTCAGTATAGAGACTCATATTACTTTAGTTGGCATGTGGGAAAGTGATAAAAAATATGTGCAGGAAGCTGGCTTGAAATGCCGCGTTGGAGAATGCCTCTGACGTGGGTGCGGAGCTTCCGAGCCCCCCAACATCGGCGCAGTGGAGTTACTGAATGACACGATGACAGCCAACGAAGCACATGAGCGTGTATTTAGGCGCTGTTTTGACAGCTGCCGACAGGCGCACACAGAATTTAAATAGGGCCTGCCAGTATGAGCTGTAGATGTTTTCTCTGCGCGCATGTATATCTCTAAATATGTACTGTGGAACACCCAGAAGTCGTATTCGTTCGTCTAAAATAGGTGGCTATCTTGCTAGAGGTAAAGCGTGCCTGGGTTTCCTCCATTTGTCTTTTGAATACATTACAGAGTAAAGAAATAATTGAAAGGTTCAAAATATTCCTTCTCGCTTTGTATTGAGTTCAGCGCTGCGCTGTCTCTTTCCTTCCGATTGCAATGATAACTGTTGTTCTCCAAACACCAGGAATGCAACCACTTGCCAATTCCATTACACAATATGAAGTAGTAATTA
>JALIZH010020032.1:0-16330 GCA_030522465.1 Rhipicephalus appendiculatus
ACGAAGAACCCATTTCAGCTTTGAGATTTCGAAAAAAGCAGCCTCTATTAATTATTGTGGCGTAAAGAAATTCCGGCAAATTCAACGGCGAAACCGAAACCCAAGCACCGATGAGCACAACAAGCAGACGACTAGAATGGCGTCACTGTTCAAGACAACGGTTACAGTGGTGCAGTTCTTCCCCGTTCGTTAACGTATGTGTGTCATGCGTGCTACTAGCAAGCGCAGCCCACACACTCACACCAAGAAGTCGGTTGATGGTTAATATAATGACGTTCCCTCATTGTGGACGTCTCAGACTAATGTGGCAGTTGCGCTCTTCCGCGTTTCGGTTTCGGTTTCGCCGCTGAATTTGGGAGAACTTGAGTACTTCGCAATTATTCGTAGAGGCCGCTTTTTCAAAATCTCAAAGCTGAAATGGGTTCTTCGCATGAAGGACTTTAATTCTCCCATTGGACTTAACCACCTAACTCCGCTAATTAAAATTAAAAAGTTAATTAATTTACCTTTCTTAATTACTGTCCCAAATCATGTCTTCAACCATCTTAAGATGCCTGCCGCTACAGAAAAATCAATTGTGAAAATAGGGAGCAAATACCGCATTTTCCTGATTTTTAAAAAATAGTGGACACATTTCTTGAAACACCCTGTATTTGAGACTGTGTACGAATCGTGAAATGATACTTTCGCATTCACGATTCACAAGTGTGTGATCATCATCATGACTACGCAACATGACTACGCTAATTGTACGGTATATGCCACTCCCATGTTTCTCCAATGGACCCGGTCCTGTGCAGGCTGCGCCCACGTTAGCGCCGGCAGCTTCTGAATCTCATCTGCCCATTTAACTTTATGCCTCCCGTTCGCGCGCTTGCCTTCTGTTAGAGTGCAGGCTCTTACTTTCAATTGCCACCAGTTATCTGGTCTTCTCGCTGCATTCCCTTGAGAGATAGTGGTAAATTACCATTCGCTTTTCTCTTCAGAAATAGTGGTAAACTGCTAATCTTTATCTCAGAATACGTGCCAAATGCACACTACAACATACTTATACTTTTGATTACTTCATTCTTATGGTTCGTATCTGCGGTCACTACCTTCCCTAAACAGACGTATTCTTTTACCACTTCCAGTGTTTTGATAGGCATCGCTAACCACTCTTCTCTTCGGAGACTGCTGAACATTGCTTTATTTTTCTGCATATTAATTTTCTGACCCACCGCTCTACTTTCCCTGTCTAATTCAGTAATTATGATTTGCAATAGTTTTCCCGAGTTACTAAACATGGCAATATCACCAGCGAATCGCATGTTACTAAGCTACTCTCCTTTAACTGCTATCGCATGCTGTCCGCAATCCAACGCTCTGAAAACCTCCTGTTAACACGCGGTGAATAGCATTGGAGAGATGGTAGCTCCCTACCTTAGACTCTTTATTAGAATTTTATTCCATGCTTTTTTTTTTTCATGGGGGACAATGGTGGCTGTAGAGACACTGTAGATATGCCGCCGCGACGGCATAGCGGCTATGGAGGTCGGCTGGTGACCTGAAAGGTGCAGGTTCGATCCCGGCCGCGGTGGCCGCATTTCGATGGAGGCGAAATGGTAGAGGACCGCATGTACTGTGCGATGTCAAAGCACCTTAAAGAACGCCAGATGATCAAAATTTCCGGAGTTCTCCTATACCGCGGGCCTCATTATCATATCGTGGTCTTGTCACGTGAGACCCCAGATATTACTATTATTATTCTTATTAATTTTTCGTTCATTAAAAAATCATACCAGAGGGCGTTCGAATGATGATGTTTAGGTAGTGTTTTTGGAGCCGGGGACCGGAAAATCTGTAGCGCTAGCACACGTGCGTCATCACGTGTGCTATTGCGCCGATTTGTGTGTACTGCGAGCCAAGACCTTCTAGAACGATTACTTTGTACTTTAATAGCCATAATAATTGTTGGGGTCCAACGTCGCAAAACGACCGTATGATGAGAGACGCCGCAGTGGAGCGTTCTCAAAATTTCGACCACCGGGAGTTCTTTAATGTGCACCTAAATCTAAGCACACGGGCCTCAAGCATTTTCGCCTCCATCGAAAATGCGCCGCCGCGGCCGTACTTTGTAGTTTGAAGCACACGTTTGGTAGCACCATGTTAGTTCGCGGAGGTTGCATTTCGATGGACGCAATATGCAAGAAGCCCATGTGCTCAGGTTTAGGTGCACGTTAAAGAACCCCACGTGGTCTAACTATCGGGGGCCCTCCACTATGGCATCTTCACATTAATATCGCGTTCTTTGGACGCAAAACCCCAACAATTATTATAAGAAGTACAGCAGCTTTCTGTGCATCCAGAGAAACCTAAGCAGTAGAAAAAAAGCTCGGAAGACACGGGGACGAAAAGTAAGCAGACGCTACAAGCTAAGTAACCTAGAAATAAACATTGCGAAATGCTATCACTCGACTGTCAAGTCATTAAATGTGCGCCAACTGCTTCAAGATCTGCCATCAGCCGAGCCTTTCAACATGGTAAAAAATTTGCGCAGCTTGCGCTGAGTCGCGTAAGGCTGGGGCAGAGCAGAGCTGGTCGGCACTCGCCTGGTCCTTGCAATTGACTAGGCACACGTTCATTCACACGTCCATGCACGAAGTGTTCACGCGATCACTTTGCGATTCACGAGTATCGGATAGGCATCGACCGAGTTTCATTGGGAATCGCTTGGCAATCACAGCACCAAGTACCTTACTTACCTTAATTAGGTAAATTGGCCTAACTTGCAAATTCGAAGCTTGGTCTCGATTAGCTTCCATCCCATGTCAAGGTAAGCTTAATTAGCTAATTAGTCGAGCTACCACTAGTTATACTAAGTCTTAATTAGTATTAGGCTAAGCTTGGCGCATCTTACATAATGCGGCATTACTAGGCACACGAGAATCTCAGCTCGGCTAAATTAGGGCTTTTTTGAGGTGTGATTTCATTAGCTTAGTTATGCGTAGTTAATTAGGTTTTACCATGCTCAACATGGCTTAATAAGGCTTGTCTATGGTTACACTGGTTTAACTAGGCACAGTTGTTCTTAATTTTGCTTGACGTGGCCGCGCCGGCAAGACCATGGTTTCCCTCTCTACATCGCGAACGGGACAAACGGCGGGCATAACATACTTGCTGTAAAAAAAAGGCGAACGGAATAAAATAATACGTTTGGCTGCCCTTCCGAATTCCGGGTGCAGTCGGGCACCGTTTTCTTTTTCTGATGCGTGAAACGAGTCGTTGCCATAGGATCGGGGAATGACTAGCCATTTTAACGTCGCAGCTCACCGGTCTTATCTTTGTCGCCGTTAGCAACGAACGCGGCAGGCCACGCCAAGTCGTGAAGCTGTGTGTTCTGAACTTTTTGTTTCTTTCCTTTTCTTTCTTGCCTTGACGCAACTCTTGACTTCGCGCGAGATTGAAAAGATAAAAGTCATGCGGCACGTGGTGGAAGACACGCGAACTAAACGCCGATGTCCGTGAAAGCTGGATCTGTTGATGCTAGCTGTGCATGTCAATGTAATTGTACTTGTAAATAGTCCCGCCTTCTGTCAAATAACGTAACAATAATCATACGTAACTTTCGTTAGCGTATTTCTTTGGGGTCGGGCAGAAATTTAATATAGCTTGCGGAATCATAAGGGATAATTAAATGCAATATTTAAACTGCTATAAAAGCGGATTGAATACTGGAAGCACGATTGACGTTAATCCGACATGAGGTCCGTATTATAGACGTACATCTCTAACATTTCTTCTTTTATTATAAAATTTGAGAAACAGCACTGCACCGAAAATTGGCACTGCATCGACATTACGCCTTCACAGCGCATATTTCCAAAGCAGTTTTCAAGACCTGGCATGGCTCTGAGGTAGAATACCTGACTGGTACACAAAATGATTGGGTTCGGTTCTTGTTGGGATCCTCATTTTTCTTTGCATTGGTCATGTCAACGCTGGTGATGAGGGTTCTTTTAAGCACTGGTATTTAAATTCTCAATGTGTGTTCTCGCTGTTCCTGGGTAGATATAAACTGTCAATCACCTTTGGCGCATACCTGCATACGGCGGCCTGTGGCATGCGACCCACATTCGGTGGCCTGTGGTATACGATTTTTGCCACACGTGTCTGGAGGAAACAATTTAACGACATACGAGGCAAGATTGTCATGTTATTTATGTCATGATCATACGGTCATATATGTCAAACCTTCGTACCTACCAAGTTAAGGAGGCAACCACAAGAGAACCCAGACGTAGATAGATAGATAGATAGATAGATAGATAGATAGATAGATAGATAGATAGATAGATAGATAGATAGATAGATAGATAGATAGATAGATAGATAGATAGACAGACAGACAGACAGACAGACAGACAGACAGATAGATAGATAGATAGATAGATAGATAGATAGATAGATAGATAGATAGATAGATAGATAGATAGATAGATAGAAACGCTCAAGCGCTTTTAGTTGACTAACAAATAATTTGCATTTAATAAGCTTCCTTAGTGCCCTTTTACTGACATCGGCTTCATGACAGAACTTGTGTGCGTCTTTTCCAAGTGGAGCCTTGTATAAAACACATCTGCTTTAGCATTAAGCCATATGAAAGACGTTTTGACGTTTTTTTTTTTCTTCGGCATACCTGGAGAAAACGTTTTTCATGTGCGAAATGACTATTTTTCGGTGTGTTTTTACAGAAATTCAAGAGATGTAAAAAAAGACACAGGCAGTTTTCTGAAGGCTCTTCAGTATATACATAGCAATAATGAAGATTATAGGGAAAGTCCGAGTGCCCAGTTGATTTTTGAGAGCAGGAAAGACCAAGTCTACGCGAAGACAAATAAAGGAAAAAATAAACGCAGGGACCGTGTGCGTCCCCAAGGCCTCAATGTCACTGTCGTGAACGGAAAAACTGTGACAAATGCTACTTATGGTAACAAGATGACGATGTACCAGTCATCGTACAAAGGGAACTGGAGCGGTCATGAAAAATGTCTGATGCCGGTAAGCACGAAGCTCTTATACATACTTGTTTTTGTGCTTTTTTGTAGTTGACAGACACTTCTCTGTAAGGTCATATGCAGGGACTCAATGTGAGCGAATAATAAGGCCTGAGGCTCGAAGACAATCGGTTTTTTAGCGTCAGCATTTTAGCTCTGCCATGCTATGCATGCATTTCGCTACAAATCGAGCTCTCAGAATTGTTATTTAATGTGATAACTTCAGCGCAAACAAGGCCGGTCCACGAAGAACATATGACAATCACTCGCGCTAACAACTACTTCATTTTTCTCGCAACCATGTGTATAAATGCCACAACCACAAAACTCACCTTAAATGCTCAGTAACAAAGCCCAACAAAAGTTTATTGTCAGAATCGTTACTTCGGGGAAACGGCCCAACTCTAGCACAAACGCTCATTTATGACCGTATGCCGCGAAGAGACCTGGGTAACGCAGACGACGAAGCTTGAAAGCAAATAAGTAGTCCAGTGCATGTTAAATGCTGTTGCAGCTCGGGGAGGCAATAGTAGATTGGGGGAGAGGTGGCTGTCGCACAAAGGTGCTAATATCGTCCACAGTCACCGGAAGTCAACCTTTCCTGTTCATAAGTTGGAAAGAACAGAAAACTGACCGTTGGTGTGAATTAGGGGTATGTTGATAGCAAATTAAGAGCAGACTGCAGCTCAGAGCAGTAGATACAGAACAACAAGAAAGAAATACGCGTTTAACCCTGAGTAGTTAGCAGCGTGCATGTCACTAGCATGCCTGTTAGGACCCAGAGACGCAATGCTGAATGCAGTAGCTGTCAATACTGTGATGACATTGTCCACTAGCCAGCTTCCAGGCACTCCTTGTTGAAAAGAAAATTGTTGGAGCCCATGCGCCTCCTCTACACTGTGGCTACGGTAGCTCATAACAGCTTTCGCTGTAAAACATGCTGCTCGAATGTTACTGGAGCTGCCAAAGTGGTTTCGGTTCGGATTGTAGCTCTGCTTGCTTTTCTGCGCCTCTTTATTTGTTATTGCCAGTACACTGGTCGCGGGGTTGGAAAGGGATATGTCTAAGTACGTACAACCCACCAAGAAAAATATTTCAAATGAAAACTCTTTGAAACAAAAGCGCGCGCCCACGTATTCAAACCTGTGGCCCCTCGCTCCACTGTACAACACGTTTAACCCCTCGTCCACAATGTATACATACTCAGACACAGTTACGGGGACTAATTACATGCACCATTTACCGTGGTTAGTACGCGCATCTCTGAGGTTCTTCAGCGTGACAGAGTAGTGTTCACTATAATCCACGAGATGGCGCAAAGGGCGAATGGGTGCGCTTAGGGTGTCGCCCTGCCCGTCTTTGACCTGTGGGCGGCTACCCACTTTTGACTCTGGCCATTGAACTGCCGGGTATCGTCATTTGTGCTCGCGCGCTTATCTCTTTCATGTCAATGTGTCCGTTTAAGCCACAGAATGAATGAAGGTCACTTCGTTTGCGGCAGCAGCCGCTTCGCTAAAGGTTTGAGCTGCTGACCTTTCGTGTTATGACATTCGAATCAGTGGCTATCGATTATTGCTCCGCTCTAACGGCAAAACTACATTTTTATGAATGATACACCTGTTGCTTTCGCCGTTGATAATAGTTTTGTTAAATATTTGCATTGCTCTTGCGAGCTTCGTGGTGTAAGTATCTTCCATGAACTGCTTGCTGCTGCTGGGCAAGCCAATTGCGCATGTGCCTCCGTTCGCACAAACTTTTATAGGTAAAACATTTATTAAATAGTCTTCCTTTCGTAATAATTTTATGCTTTCATTTTTCCAACAACATAGTGCAATCTGGACCATCCGAACCCATGCACAAAGCTGCCAGGTGGGAACTGTATCTGCTTGAGTCGAACAGATTATCCTGGAGTTGGTACCTGCGCCGTGAAAAATATTCCTCCTGGTAATCAAGACTACAACACAACGAATAAACAGGCTGTTAATTAGGAAATAATTTCCCAATAATAAAAATGAGAGGAGTGGAATTCTTGTCTGAGCTTGTGTCGCACGCAGTTCTGGTGAATTAGCACAACTCATAAATGTTTACTTCACATATACCGGACTCAACTTATGCAAGGGTATGCCCACTAGTATTGATGAAGCGATACTTCACGTTGTAATATTCTGAAAAAAATGAAACTAGGCTCGCACCAACTTGCCTTCTAGGTAACACATGATGCAGCAGGAGTTGGGAAATTCATAGGTATTTTGCCATGTCTTCCTTTTTTATGCAATATATGTATTTCGTTCATTTGAAGAGAACATTTCAATCCAGCATCTGGACATCATGATCGTCAGTGCGTGACATAGAGTGAACCTGTCTGCGCCGTTAAAGAAATTCACCGACGATTACGATACTTCCTAATGGAAATTCTCAGCGCAGGTAGGTGTTGGGGCAACGCAAGTGTGTTTGAAGTTTTGGCTGTCCGCAGTTCTAGCAATATAACATTTGTTGCATATTGTCACAGAAACTGCCAGCACACAAGTGCTTTGCAGTGTGCATTGCCGGCTTCACAACCAAGCGAAACTCCGACAGCTCTCCAGTACACGAACACCACTCTGTACATTGCAGGCGCCGCAAAACAAGCGAAACGCCCACAACCCGGTTACGACAAGCCAAGCCAGTCGCCGGGAATGTTTAAGCACTGCATGTGCACGAGCTCCAGCCGTGGGGCCAGCATGCGTGACAGAGAATAATGATAATATCTGGGATTTTACGTCCCAAAACCGCGATATGATTATGAGAGACGCCGTAGTGGAGGGCTCCAGAAATTTTGACCATCTGGTGTGTTTTAACGTGGACTGGCATCGCACAGTACACGGGCCTCTACCATTGCGCGTCCATCGAAATGCTACTGCCGCGGCCTGGGATCGAACCCGGGACCTTCGGGTCAGCAGTCGAGCACCGTAGCCACTGTTCCACCGAGGCGTACAGCGTGACAGAGGAAAAAATCGAGATTAGAGGCTAGTGACTCGTCATATCTACTGACTCCGCAATGGCTCTCTTTCCTACTCGTTCGCTCATCGGTTAGGCCGACAACAAGAACACGAACGGCAACGCCGCTCAACACAGGAATGGGCGCCTAAGAGCGGCGCTCTAAAAAATTTGCGTAATAAATGTTCCTTTTTTATCCTTAATTGGCTTTTACGCAGTACATTATCGCCATGCTGTATAATATATACGTGCAGCAGTCTTGCACGCAGCTACAGAAATCCGACATTCCGTTTTGTACCTCAGTTGTCGATAATAGTACAGATGATGGTCATTTTTGAGTGTCTCATGGCTAAGTACACTTTCATGTTCGTGGACTGCCCTCGTGTCTCCTTGTCTGCTCATGTACACCGTATACATTGTGCGTGTGCATAGTAGACGCTGGATAGATTAACATAGTCTTCGTATGCTTGAAGACAATTCGTAGTTGTGGCTGGTGTGTAAACCACTGCAGTGCGAATTTTTCGGAAATACTTCATCCGAGAAAGATTCTGCAAAAGAGCTGACACAACGGAAGTATGCAACGTTAGCAAGGCAGACAGAACGCCGATGTTGGACCGACCTTGGATGAGCGTCAGCCATGGAAGAAGAAACCCATAGAACACGGCGTCACGTGACTCCTCGAGACTCGGCAAGCCAATCATCTCTAAAGTCTACCCTCTCACTCCTGCTGGTGCCTCCTGTGTAGGAATAAGCCTTCAAGGTTGCTGGACAACTCGAGGTTGCCTCGGTTGCTTGGTACCTGGTAACATTTAGTGGCGTGAGCTTGCCGCTTGGGTAATGGGATCGCGCGGAGGTGCTGTTCGCTTTCTAAAAAGGTGAAAAATGCCAGGTGAGGTTGCCGTAACGCTCTCGATTGTTAGAGGTCGCGAAAACTTGTCTTGTCAACAGTGGATACTGTTTTTCGAGAACGTCTCTTTCTTGAATAGCAGAGAACATAGGTACAGTTTTTCTAGAACGTTTTTTTTGTATTTGCAGAAAGTAAACTTGTTTGCCTATATAACGGTTTGTACAGACTTGTTTTTATTTATTTATTTATTTATTTTATTTATTTATTTATTCATAGTATATTGCGGTCGAGAAATACCATGCAGGTGGGAAACTATACAGTGCGAAATTTTCGTGCACAAGTCGAGCCGTAAGATACACAGGCTCACAGTAAAAGGGGACAAAGCAAACGTATCAGCATATCTAGAATTATTACAAGAAACCAGCATAACCTGTCCAGATAACAAAATAATACAGCTCATAGGAGAGCAACGCATAATATAGTTGTAAAAAAAAGCAGACCCACCCATCCGTGCAAAAATTATTCGAGTACATATTCGGATAATCGAGTACAAAACATGTAGGAACAGGAAATTTTAGAAGAAAAAGTAAACAAAACTCTCCCTGAAATACTACAGGTGTGTAAATACGGTATTTGCAAATTATGAAGTATACTGCATCCATAAGACATGTAGATTAAAAAATGATGAAATACAAAAACTGAAAAAAATTAAAATAAAAATAATAAAAAAGGCAAAATAAAATTCTTCCCCAACCTCTGAACAACGGATGCGGGCCAATGCATAAAGGCGACCTTACGCGTATCCACTTAAGCAGTCGACAAATGCGATGAGGCCAACTCTGACTGGAATGATGATGTTTAAGCTAGAAGTGGAACGAAAACTACAATCAAAATACCGCGGCGGGCAACTGCGCTGCGGACCACCGCGGCACGCCGTCGTAGCTGACGAAGCGCCGAGCGTAGCGCAAGGGTAGATTGCCTTGATGCGCGCGCCCCCCACTTACCCCCGTATTCATAAACGCTCCTTGACTTGAACTGGACTTGCCACGGCCTCGGCGCTGAGCCGTGCTCCCAACTAGGGCTGCAGAAATTGCGTCTTTTCCTTTCCCCACTCTCTCCTCCTCCTCCTCCTCTGCCACGGCCTGAAGGCAGCGCGTTTGAAACGCGTTTGTGCTGCCTTAGCACAGCCTAAAGTCAGTGCGTTCGAAACGCGTTTGTGCTGCATTGAAGGCGGTGGCAAGTCAAGTTCAAGTCAAGGAGCGTTTATGAATACGGGGGTTAGAGTGGTGTCAGCTTTTCAATGGGCAGGTGCCGTCTCCTCGGCCTTGGCGGCAGCGTGGTCGCCCTTCTGACTCCTCCGCCCGGTCACTTCTGCGTGGCGTGGGTGCTGTTGCTAGGTTGGTGTTCGTTTTCCTGCAGTGTTGTGTGCTCGCTACCGTCACCATGACCGGGTTTCGCGTGCCGCAATGCACCAATTATTCTGGGAATGCTGTAAGCTGCATCCTTTTCCAAGCGATCCGAAAAGAAGGTTTCTTTGGATAGTAAAAATCAAACGTGACAAGTGGCATCCGACTAATCATCCATTTGCGGCGTAAGTTTCCAGCCGGTATTTTGAATGGACAGGCAAACTAAACTTGTGCCGGCTTCAATTTTGTGTAAGAAATGAACACACTGATCTCAGTTGTATGCTTAAAATAGTTTGGTTCAAGCGTGCTTGAGTCCTGCATTTTACTTCGTAAACATTCCCTAGCGCACTTGGGTGATCCGGTATCTGCCTTTGATTTTCGCTGACACTATTTTTTGTGATTTGAAATGCATCGTCGAGTATAATATGCGTGTTTGTCTGCAGATGATATTCTATATTTCTAATAGTGATAATAAGTGGGAATTTACGTGACAAAACCGACAACGTAGTGCAGGGCTCCAACATTTTTGACTATCCGTTGCTTTTTTATGCACACCTAAATCTCATACACGGGCCTCTGGCATTTCACTTCCATCGAAATGAGGCCGCTGCGGCCAGAACTCGATCCCGCGACCTTCTGATCAGCTGTCGAGCACCACAACCACGGCGGTTTCGTGTTTTCTATATTTCCTTTCCGTTCTTGAAGTACGCCTTCTGTACTGGTCTCAAGTCCAGTATGTGCACGTGTGCAGTTAAATATTTTACATTATTCAATCTTTCTGTGTTTTAGGTAACATGTTCGTTTTGTCTGAAATCATTAGGCAGCTCTTTTTTTTTCTTTTAACACGAAAGTGTTTTATTACGGGGTCCACCAAGATTTCAGTGACGTATTTCCGTCACGGAAATGATGTCGAAAACATACACATGATCACAAGACAAAGACAAAAAGTTCCGTCAACGGCAGTCCAACCTTCGACCTCCTGGTCCGCGACAAGCGATGCCGGGGCACGCTATCCACTGCGCCACGATCACGTACTCTGTAGGCCAAACAACCGCGTCTTTTATATCTACCACTGTCTTCTCACAGTGCTCTTGCTTAAGCGAAGTAATGCATTATGACCGTGCAATCCACGATTCGTTCCTTCAAAGCGTCGGGTCTACGCGTCCATCCCATTCGGCACGTTTCGAATAGGAAAAGTGCAACTTTTAGGGGCGAAGCTCCTTAAAGCGGCGCCCGTTCGTCCCTCGTCGTAGTGCGTAACCAGTCTTACGCTTTGACCTCCAAGGTGGTGCCGGTGGGAGATTTCTCCTGTGCGTTGTTGAACAATAAAAAATTCGCAGCGTGCGCGTTAACTAAAAGCCGAATTCTTCTGTCTCTCATTCCCCATTAGCAGCCATTGGCATTTCTCCTGTGCGTGATTAAACAATAAAAATTTTGTTCAAAACGCCGTTGATTGATGAAATAAACCAACGAAAGACGCCAGATGTTTTCTAAAAGCAAAACGAAAAGACGCCAGATGTTTCTAAAGCAAAACGAAAAGACGCCAGCTGCTTAACGAAAGACGCCAGGTGTTTTCTAAAGCAATGGTTTTATAATCAAAACCATTTCGCGATACAGGTTTGTAGTTGACGATGCTCGTTGCCGTCGGTGTGTGCTCGTATGGATAAGGATGCCGCTGCAACCAGTGCAAGAACCACTTAGCTTACATTTCACCGACCACAAAGCGGTCATAATGAAAGGACAACGGAAACCAGCAATAAAAGTTTGATAAAACATTTAATCAATCGTTTCACGTCATTTTTATCGGGCGAATTAACGGAAGAAATTTCACAGTTTAACCGATGATTACTTCCAGGAGCTTCGCCTAATCTCATCATCATTCACCTCGTGGATCTGCCGTCAATTTTTCTACACATTAACACATTGCCAGGTGGCCACGTTACCCCCAGCGTCGGCCTCACTCATAGCATCTATCCATACCGAAAAAAGATCCGCGACGCGCGAGCGCTTCGCGTGGCCCTAACTCGGCGTTCCCAACTTACGCTCGCCCCGTGAAAAATCGCATCCGGCCAATGGGGAACACACGACGCGCGTTGCGTTTCCCTCTGGTCGGGCAGTGGTGTTCAATAACTCTAACATGCCAGGAGTCGGCGACTTCAGCCCAATTTAGGTGACCACTCAGTGACGCTCTTCTGGCTGTCACACAGCTTTCTCTGATTCCGCTCTCCCCGTACAGATACCACAAGCATCTATAACCACAAGAGTTTCTTTAATCATTGATCATGGACGCTAGTCGTCGGGATACATATGTACCACCAAGCGTCAACGTGGATGCATCCACGTTACACGTTGCTATAACTGTCAAACACCAATAGACATTGCGCAAGCTCTCTTATATCAATGTACAGAAAACATTGAACTACTTCTGTAAGGACACGTTTCACTTTCGTGTTATACCGATTCCTATGACGGAGGGATCAACCATGCTCTTTTTAATCATTGTTGATCTCTCTAACGCGACCGCTGGCAGTCCTCCGCGGAATGTAATCCCGGCCGCATTTTCGGTGGAGGCAACAATGCTTGGGGCTCGTGTTCTTAGATTTAGGTGCACGTTAAAGAACTCCAGATGGTCAGAATATCCGGAGCCCTCCACTATGGCGTCTATCGTATGATATCGTGGTTCTGGGGCGTTAAACCCGAAACATTATTATATAAGAGGCTGTCCTCGGCCAATTCTGCCATGGAGCATTTTATTTGTGCAATTGTTTGAGTCAGTGCAGCATTAATGCGCACGAATAAATGACACTTGAATCGCCGGCAGTCGTTTCACAAAGGTGGAGTGATAACACGTGTGTGTCAGGTATGCCCGCTTCAATGGTGAGGCGCTGGACACGCACACACGCACAAATTTGGTATCTGATTTCCTTGAGCAAGCACAATTTAGTTCTTTATTTAATAATAATGTAAGCTATTAAGGCTCATGCAGGAATGCACATACAAACAGTACTCGCGAAGCGTCTATTACAAAGACGCGTGAAAGAAACAAGAAGACGCAGCATCATCGTCCTCTGCATACAGTAGGCACGCTATGTCAGTGAAAAAATACAAGGAAACAAGGTCAAAACGTACAGTAGATACTTAATTTAAAAAAATTTCCCCATCTCTCGCTAAAGCGAACCATGTGTGGATGCGAAGCAGCGGGTTTGCTTGAGCGGGAGAAACGTCGCCGCTCTCGTTTCGCGGCAGCGGCCCGGCCGCTCATCGCGGCGCTGCAGAAGAGAGAAAATGAGGCTCGCGCGCTCCGTCATTTTCATACCGCGGAACTACCGTGGCGCCCCCCAGCGGAATATGCAGCTGTCGCACCACCTCTCGTGCGCGCCGCTTCGTAGAGGATTCCTCGGGAAGAGAGAGGGGGCGCGCATACACTGTGGGGGTGTGGGACGTGGGAGCCACTCCGTAGTGTAGACAATTCCTAGAGGAGAGAAAGGGCGGGAGCGTAGGAGAGGAGCCGTGGGACGCGGGAAGGAGAGACGGACAAAGCCCCCGCAAGCACATGCAAGCAAGGTCAAGGAATGGAGTCAATGTGGGCAAGAGAAACACCGGTAGAGCGCGTTATTCTTTGCGTGCACCCACCACCTGCCTAGCCATTGCTAAGCAGCCACTCTGTGCTGTCTGCCATGACTCTCATGACTATGATGGTGGTTGACGGCCTTATTGTACTACAGTGTTCTGGTTCGCATAGTGGCTGTTTCCCTACTTCATGAAAGTGGCCGGACGCGGGACGGGGGACGCGGGAAGGACGGACACAGCCCCTGAGCATAAGATGCTTCGCATCTAAAAGGAGGTGGGAGAAGTCTGGAAAAGTAAAAGAAGGAGCAAAGCTTGATTTCAACACTTAAATCGCTTTGAACCTTTAAGGAACTCCTGCACTGCATCAGCAAAGCCTGAGACAATTCTTCATCGTCGTCAGCCACAGCATCAAGAAAGTGCACATATTGCGTTACAAGCGTGTAGCGGGTACCGCGCTTTTCCGAATAATGCCGAATAGTGGCATAGTGGCTGCTTGCCCACTACACAAAAATTATGATTTATGGCGTAGTGGATACCATGCAAGTGTGCTTGTAGTAGTTGCCCCAAGAGTGTTTAAAAAAGGCTATAGAAGGCTGTGCTGTGCTGCGCGTTCCGCACAGGCCTGGCAATTTTAACGCGCTAGCGTTAAAGAGTTCGTTTCGCAGAAATTCCGGCGCCGGCGTCGGCTTCGTTGGTTGTGAGCGAAAAATCATCATCTTGTCCGTGACCGAAACATCGAGAAAAATGTAAATAAAATAAATAATAAAAATTTTCGGGTCCGAGTGAGGATCGAACCCGGGTCGTCTGCGTCGCAAGCAGGTGTTCTACCACACAGCCATGCATCTGCTTGGTTATACTGTGAAAATAACTTCCTCTGCTTGGAAATGCAGTGAAAATAACTTTCATGCTTCGCAAACGCAAGCGTCCTTTACATAGGCATCGCAATATAACATGTAATACCCCAGGAATAATGCGTGGTACAAGCGTAAATTGCCATCGGGCGTCAGAATATGTGACTATCATAACGATTCCATAGTTTAAAGCCAGCCACCCATTACAAACGGCACACACCTTACTGCGCGTATTCCCTTAACACCACGTAGTGGGTGAGTAGCAAGTTCGAAAACATTTCCCACATTTGCCGCACATAATTTCTTCTGGTTTAAAGCGTACTACCCATTACATACTATGCACTAAGTGATTGAAGTACGCAGTAGCGACGGGATATCGCTATCGCGTTCAACTCTTAAAGGCGAAGCTTAAGGGTCCCCCCAATTTTTTTTCCTCATTAGCGCATATTGTACGCCATGCTTGCAGACGAAAAGTGCTTTAAAATTAAAAATTACCACTCATTTCGTTTAGACCGTCCCTCTCGGGGTGGCGGTTTGGCAATATTTATATCCTCTAAAATCGCTCATCGAGCTAAAATTACATATCGGTCAATGACTTCAGAAAGCGAAATTCTAGCGTTAGACATTACCATTCCGGGATACCAACCATTTTCTTTAATTAATGCCTATTCTCCAGCGGGTGTACACAATTCTGCCGTTCTAGATACTGAAGTTTCACATTGCCTAAAAGATATTATATTAGTGGGGGACTTCAATTCTCATCATATTTCGTGGGGTTATAGAACTGAGTTGAATGGGAAGCGTCTGTGGGAGTGGGCTAATAAGAATAACGTTGTATGTATCAACTCCCAGAACTCCCACCTTTATGTGTAATAAGTCTTATTCTGTGCTTGATCTGACTTTTACTAGTGTTAACCTGTCCATCTCAACATGGTATGCTATTAATTCTGGTACAAGTAGTGACCATATGCCCATACTGTTTGAGGTGGTATGCCCAGTAACTTTCACGATTAGACCATCGGATACGTATATAAACTTCAGCACATTCGCGACAGTATTACGAAGGGCTTTATCTCACCGAATAGTTGATGGCAAACCGGATGCCATCAGATTAAGCGACATCATAAAAGATTCGTTGAACAATTCCAAATTCACCATACAAAGTTCCAAAAGCACTTCTACCAACCCTTGGTGGAATCCTGACTGTTCGCGGGTGTATAGGTTAAGAAAAAGCTGCATGGAAAAAATTACTTTTCAACCAGTGCCCTCGCAACTGGAGTGAATACAAGTATGCGGCTGCTATTTTTAAGAGAACCGTTGCCAATGCGAAGGACAAATTCGACAGCGAACGATCTGAGTTTCTTTCAAAGAAGGATAACAGAAAAGCACTATTTCGCTTTCTGAGAACCAAGAAAGTTCCTCCGGTACTGAAAAACCTAGAATAAGTGGTATCAACACCGACTGAACTGAAGACTTTTCTCGAAGAGATAGCTCAGGGCCTAGAAAGTCGCTTTACGACTGTTCTCCTGTACCAGCCCCAGTCCCCTCATAGGGGTCAAGATTTTGAGGAGGTCACAGCTGCAGAGCTAGCCGATGTCGTAAGAACGCTACCTAATTCCGCTCCCAGGTCCTGATGGTATGACG
>JALIZH010020033.1:0-66151 GCA_030522465.1 Rhipicephalus appendiculatus
ACGACCACGTGACATTTGGTGGAGGTGCTTCCCGCCCATGTACCGAACACCCCCCTCCAGCCGTGAGCCAAGCCCACACCGCCAAGGGGACACCGACGTCAACACTGAGCAGCGAGCCAGCCGCCGGCAGCAAGGTCTCCCAGCAGAATACGGACCCCTACCCGACAAGATCCGGGCCACGGCGACGAAGACAACAAGCACGATAACGGCCGCAGTGCCCCCCGCGGCAATCGTGATGCAGCCACCCAGAGAGCCACCGACGTTTCACGGATCTTTAAGTGAAGACCCCGAAACGTGGCTTGAGACATTCGAAAGGCTCTCCACATTCAACAATTGGGACGCCGACGACAAGCTGCGCCACGTGTACTTTTATCTGGACGACGCAGCTAGGACCTGGTTCGAGAATCGGGAGTCCACTCTTCGAACCTGGGACACCTTTCGCGGCACTTTTCTAGAAACGTTCACGAGTGTCGTCCGAAAGGAAAGGGCTGCAACCTTGCTGGAGACACGGGTGCAACTTCCGAACGAAAGCGTCACCATTTTCGCGGAGGAAATGACCCGACTCTTCCGCCACGCTGACCCCGCCCTGTCCGAGGAAAAGAAGGTTCGCTTCTTGATGCGGGGGGTTAAGCAAGACCTGTTTGCCGGCCTTGTACGCAACCCACCGAAGACGGTCAGGGAATTTGTCTCGGAGGCCACGACGATCGAGAAGGCGCTGGAGATGCGTACTAGCCAGTACAACCGCCACATTCCCTCGACGACCTACGGGGACGTTCAAGCGCTGCATCCCGACGACCTGCGCGACACCATCAGAGCAATCGTTCGGGAGGAGCTGCGCAAATTCTTGCCAACTTCGCAGCCTCACGTGGAGCCGATCACCGACGTCGTGCGCCAGGAAATCCGGCAAGTTCTCGGAACACCTGAACCAGCTCAGCGTGAGCCACAAGCGATGAGCTACGCTGCCGCAGCGCGTCGTAACGCTCCCCCCGCCGCGCCCACGTGAAGACTTCGCACCACCGCAGTTCCGCCGCCAGACACCGCCACCAACGCCGTACCGCCCTCCTGCCGGCCAGCGCAACGCTCCGAGGAAGGCTGATGTTTGGCGCGCCCCTGACCACCGTCCCCTCTGCTACCACTGCGGCGAGGCCGGCCACACCTACCGCCGTTGCCAGTACCGACAGATGGGCCTACGCGGTTTCGCCGTCGACGCGCCTCGTCCACGGCGGGGTGAACGACTGCAAGACATCGCCGACTACCTCGAAGGAGCTCAGTGGACGGCCCGACGACCTTCCCGCTCACCGTCGCCCGGCCGCTACATGTCACCGCACCGCCGGCAGTACACTGGCCCAAACCGGGGCTGGTCACCTAGCCCGTACCCGGGAAACAAAGGGCAGCAACCGATGGAGGTGCGGTTGCTGTTCGACGAAATGCCGAAGATCCTCCGCGGCCGCCGACGACGACAACGCGACGAGACCTGCGCAACACGACGCGAAGCAGACAAAGCCCTGTCGACGAAACCTCGCGGACCGAAGAAAACCTGACGACGCAGCATGGAAGCACCACAACATTTCGACGTAGCCGTGATCCGACGCCGCGACCCAACCGCAACGCACGACGACGAACCAGCGACCTCGACGTAATATTCGACGGCCACAACGTCACCGCTCTCGTCGACACTGGAGCCGACTATTCCGTCGTCAGTGGGCCATTCGCCACCAAGCTGAAGAAAGTAAAGACCCCGTGGAGTGGACCCGAAATCCGGACAGCTGGAGGCCACCTGATAACGCCAATTGGAGTCTGCACGGCGAGAGTCACCATCAATAACCGGACTTATCCTGCGAGCTTTGTAATCCTACAACACTGCTCCAGGGATGTGATACTTGGAATGGACTTCCTGAGCGACCATGGCGCCGTCATCGACCTGAGGTCCGAGTCGATAACACTGACTTCAGAAAAAGCGTTGCCGCCCCATACGAAGCCGGAGAATGATGCCTTGAATGTAATCGAAGAGGAGGTCACCGTTCCGCCTCTCCAGCGTCGTTATTTCCGTCGGCACCGAAATACCCGCTAACCTTGAAGGCGTCGTCGAGGGCGATCAGCACCTGCTTGTGAACCATCAGATTTGTGTCGCAAGAGGCATCGCCGAGTTGCGCGACGGCAAAGCAAGGGTACTGCTGACAAACTTCAGCAACGAATATAGGCACCTTCAACACTGGTACGACGGTCGCCTACATCGAGAAGTTCGTGAACACCAGCAATGCTTTCGCCCTCTCCGATGCTACCGAACCTGCTTCGACGAATCGGCATCCCCACGCAGATTTCAACGTCAGCCCGAGCCTCCCAAAGCACAAGCAAGACCAGCTCAATAGTCTGCTCCTGCAATTCAAGGACTGCTTCTCATCGTCGTCAAGAATTCGACAGACCCCAGTCGCCAAACACCGTATCATAACTGAAGAAAGTGCCCGACCAGTCCGTCAGAGCCCGTATCGAATTTCGACGCGAGAACGCGAAGCCGTAAAGAAGCAAGTCGACGAAATGCTACGCGACGACATAATCCAGCCACCCAAGAGTCCCTGGGCGTCTCCTGTGGTGTTGGTGAAGAAGAAGGACGGGACGCTACGTTTCTGCGTCGACTATCGTCGCCTGAACAAGATCACGAAGAAGGACGTGTACCCCCTCCCACGGATAGACGACGCCCTGGATCGACTCCACAACGCGAAGTACTTTTCGTCGATGGACCTGAAGACGGGCTACTGGCGAATCGAAGTCGACGAGAGAGACCGAGAAAAGACTGCCTTTATAACACCAGGCGGCCTGTTCGAGTTTAAGGTCATGCCTTTTGGTCTTTTCTCGGCCCCCGCGACATTCCAGCGAGTTATGGATACTGTACTGGCCGGTTGGAAGTGGCAGACTTGCCTTGTGTACTTGGACGACGTCGTTGTGTTTTCCTCGAACTTCGACGAACACCTGCGGCGCCTTGAAGCAGTACTTCAAGCAATCAAGACCTCCGGACTCACCCTCAAGCCAGAGAAGCGCCGCTTCGCGTACGAAGAACTTATGTTCTTGGGACACGTGATAAGCGAATCCGGAGTACGCCCCGACCCGCAAAAGACAACCGCCATCGCTGCTTTCCCGCCACCCGCCGACAAGGAAGGCCGTGCGTCGATTTCTCGGCTTGTGTGCTTATTACAGGTGGTTCGTTAAAAACTTCGCCCGCATCGCCGAGCCTCTCACTAACCTCACCAGGACCGACGTCGAGTTCAAGTGGGAAACGCCGCAGGAGGACGCATTTCAACAACTAAAACGACGCCTGCAAACGCCTCCGTTACTTGCGCATTTCGATGAACACGCCGAAACAGAAGTGCACACCGACGCGAGCAGCGTAGGACTCGGCGCCGTTCTTGTGCAGAGGACGGACGGATCGGAAAGGGTTATCAGTTATGCTAGCCGGTCGCTGTCAAAGGCAGAGGCCAACTATTCCACAACAGAAAAGGAGTGCCTTGCCATCATCTGGGCTATATCAAAGTTTCGCCCCTACCTTTACGGCAGGCCCTTCAAAGTTGTGAGCGACCACCACGCCTTGTGTTGGCTAGCTAGCTTGAAAGACCCTTCTGATCGCCTCGCACGGTGGAGCCTGAGACTTCAAGAATTCGACATCACCGTCGTTTACAAGTCCGGAAGAAAACTCCGACGCCGACTGCCTGTCTCGTGCCCCCCGTCGACCCACCGCCGCTGGACGACCAGGTTGATGACGGCTTCCTGGGAACCATAAGTGCCGACGACTTCGCCGAGCGACAGCGAACGGACCCGGAACTCAGGAGCCTTATCGAATACATCGAGGGTAAGAGCGCCACTGTTCCGAAGGTATTCAAGAGAGGACTGGCGTCGTTCTTCCTGCGAAACGGAATCCTCCTAAAGAAGAACTTCTCGCCCCTTCGAGCCAAACACCTTCTCGTGGTTCCATCAGCAATGAGACCAGAAGTCCTCCAGGCCCTACACGACGACCTGACGGCTGGACATCTCGGTGTTTCCCACACGATCGCAAGAGTACAGGAAAAGCACTACTGGCCGCGCCTTCCCGCTGACGTCGCCCGCTACGTAAGGACGTGCCGAGACTGCCAGCGACGGAAGACACCGCCAACAAGACCAGCAGGCTTCCTTCAGCCGATCGAGCCTCCTCGGCGACCGTTCCAGCAGATCGGGATGGACCTCCTGGGGCCGTTCCCAACGTCGACTTGCGGAAACAAATGGATTGTCGTAGCCACCGACTACCTCACCCGCTACGCCGAAACAAAAGGCCTGCCCAAAGGCAGTGCCGCCGAGGTAGCCAAGTTCTTCGGTGAGAACATCGTCCTTCGACACGGCGCCCCAGAGGTTCTCATCACCGACAGAGGCACGGCGTTTACGGCTGAGCTAACCCAGGTGATCTTGGGATACAGCCACACAAGTCACCGCCGGACCACCGCGTACCACCCTGAGACCAACGGCCTGACCGAGCGTCTAAATAAGACCATCGCCGACATGCTGGCCATGTACGTCGACGTCGAACACAAGACGTGGGACGCCATCCTTCCGTACGTGACCTTCGCATACAACACGGCCGTACAAGAAACGACGCAGATGACGCCATACAAGTTGGTCTACGGACGGAGCCCGGCAATGACGCTTGACGACATGTTACCAAACGTGACCGACGAGGAAAACATCGACGTGACCGCCTACCTACAGCGCGCCGAAGAAGCACGACAGCTCGCCCGCCTGCGGATCAAGAATCAGCAGACGACCGACAGCCGCCGCTACAATCTTCGGCGATGCTTCGTGGAATACCAGCCCGGCGACCGCGTTTGGGTGTGGACGCCGATACGCCGACGTGGACTCTGTGAAAAACTTCTTCGGCGATACTTCGGGCCGTACAAAGTGCTCCGCCGTCTAGGCGCTCTGGACTACGAGGTTGTCCCGGACGGCATTACGAACTCTCAACGGCGCCGTGCGCGACCTGAAGTCGTCCATGTCGTGTGCCTCAAACCGTATAACGCGCCTTAGCGAACCTGAGGACTGCACTTTTTGTTTTATTATTGTACTTTCTTGCTTTATTGTTATTATTTATTGTTGCATGCATTTTCCCCCCCATGTTCTGTTTTAAGCATCGGGACGATGCTTTTTCCGAGGGGGGCATTGCCACGCGCGTTTCTAATTTTCACAGTTGCTGTATCCGGTTTTCGCCCACAAAGACTGTTAGCAACGCTCATCGCAAACCGCTCCTCTTTGTTCGAGAAGCTTCGCGATTGTTATAGATCATTTTGTTAAGATTGCGCGCGAAGCGCGAACACTCGAGCTTATTCCAGAGCTTGCGCGACAACGAGCGATAAGGCTGGAATATTCGATGCCACGCTTATAAATGCCGGCGCGCTTCACCGCTCGTCAGTTGATCGACGGCCGACGCTCTGTTCGCCGCTATCAGTGCCAGCGTGTATTGCTGTAATCTTACTTTCGGTTTACCGGCCACAAGTTCGGCCTAATAAACAGTTTCATCTTGGACACGTCGCCTGCTGCCTTCGTCGACGTCACGACCACGTGACAATACAGGTATACACAGGACCAGTGCGAAATAACTGTGTCAGCTCGACAGTTGTACCGCGCTGCTCAACCGCACGAAAGGACTCGCACAGGGAACATGCAGGTGTACACAAGACGAGCGTGAACTAAAAACTGTCACAGGTGTTAGTTCGCGCTCGTCCTGTGCACACCTGTGTGTTTTTTCGTGCGCCCTTCTTGGTGCTTAAGCACCGTCCTGCAAGTGTGGACTATGCACAACCAACCATCCCCTGCTTTAGCTTTTTTCGCGAACACGACCGCTGCAGAAAGCAAAGTGACCTTCGTGCTTCAACGGTGTTAGTTTGTGGTGAAAGTCATGTAGCCATTACGTATCGTACATGAAAAAGCGGTTGATCGGCATCTGTCATCCATTGAAGTTCTTCGCAGGGCAGACTTGGGAATGTCACCCAGTGCTATGCTACAGCTCTACAGGGTACTTTACCTCAGCTCCCTGGAGTATAGCTTGCATTAACCAACGCAAGCAAACCAAGCCTACGAATATTACACAGTGTTACCTAGCAAGTGAAACAGCAAAAAACACACAAATGGGTCTATAAAACACGTGCCTCAGATCAGACCCTCAGAGTGCTGATGAGATATGAAAATTCGTTCTCTGTTAACGTGATGGAGGGTGCGCTTACGCATTTTTTCCCACTTCTCCTAATGTGAAATGCCTCTATCAGCTCTCTGGTGGTCCGATCTGGGTGTTTAGATAAAATAATAGCATCACAAAAAAAAGGGGTTGCAACCGCACGAAGCTGCAATGTTTGGGCATGTGTGCACTATCTTTTGTGTCCAACGATCTACTATGTTCTTGCAGCCTGGTGCTGACACATTTTCCCGTTTGGCCTATGTAGATGTGACCACAGGACAATGATACCAAATACACAACCCCCGTTTCACACTTTACGTACGACTTCCTGGGATTCACGCCGCATCCTCCTCGTTTTTTGCCAGGTCATGTGACAGAAGTGATATATGTACATGCCTTTCTTTCCAATAAACTTTAGTTGCGAGTGGCGCTTTGTGGTGTGCGTTTTCCTCTTCTAGTGTCCGTGTCTGTTTGCGCGCCCTATTCAGTTAAAAGATGAACCAATACCAACTAGCCCAATTAGCCGTGCTACTGCAATACATTTCGATTACATCGGGACCTTTATTCTCTGCTAATCACTTTCACGTCACTAATCCAAGTTCCCTGGCTACATTGATAGCAATATGCATCTGCAGAGCAAGAACTTTGTCTTGGTATGCACGAGAGGGTTTGTGTCCCAGCGAAATCCAGGCGGTGTGCGGGTACATGGATCCTTCCGTGGAACACAGCAGAAGAATTTGCAAGATACTGCGGCAAGAGAGCTGGAGACAAGAGCGCCACTTCAGGGATTGCTTACGCGGTACGTGTGCATCACAGTGCGCGAACAGGTCATACAGGCGGGTGTACCTCGATTGGAACAAGACCTCCAGACAACTCGCAGAGTGGATGTGGAACAACAGAAGACCTACGTTACCGACACGGAAGAGAGTTAAAGCCAGAGAAGCCAATGTGGTTTTCCTGGGGAATAGCAACGTCCCGGAGGAGCACAAGAAAATTCTACAGCTAGGGCCGAAGTTCTGCGTAGGACCTGTGCTGACCCCCGGAAAAGCTTGCGCTGTCTAGGTCTGTCTCGTGGCGTGTGGAGGAGACGGAACGCACGCGGTTCATCACGGAAGCGGTGAACGTGGTCACAAGATCGCAAGGTAACAAAAACCGTTTTCCGCATCTGAGTGACCTAGTCAAGTGTCCAGTAGATAACCAATTGCACCTAATGACTGCTGATAAGGAAGGCTTTTTCGTTGTGGCACCGCAGCAAATTTTCTCCCAAAAAGCACTGAAAGCAGTGGCAAAAAACTTCAGTCCTGTAGCCATAAAACCAGAAAAAGTAAAGCAAAGAGCCTTGGCCTTGTTAGAAGAAAACAACCTCGAGAAACTTGCCAAAGCCGTTAAAAAGTAAAAAAAAACCTTCACTTGGAAATTTTCTTCGCGGCAAAAACCCACAAAACAGACATTCCTTTTCGTGCAATCGTGACCGAACGAGGCACCTGGCAGCGACAAATGTCTACCTTTCTGCAAGCACATCTACAGGAACTGTCTATCTGTGACCCGTTCATGATATCCAATTCACATGAGCTGGTCAGTTTTCTAAAAGTGTCGAACCCCAGTGACTGCAACTTTTTCAGTGTAGATGTACAGGACTTATATTATTCGATGCCGTTTGATGAACTTATGAAGAGTGTTAAGTTGTGTATTACGGAAGACAATGACGAGCAAATGTTCTCGAGCGATTGTGGAGTGTCAGTTAGCACCTTTTTTAGAAATCTTGTCATTTTATTTAAGGTCAACTTTTGTTCAATGGAATGGTCAGTTCTATCTTCAAAAAACAGGAGTCTGCATAGGTTCTAGAGTTGCCCCTATCCTGAGCAACATTTTTCTTGGGAGGTTTGACAGTCAAGTGGCACAAGGTTTAGGATGCTTAGCCACAAAAATTGTTCGGTACGTTGATGATTTTCTAGTGTTCATCAGGCCAGATCCCCTGGATAACGGTGTGAACGAAATTTTGAAGGTGTTTCACAAATTTCGATGCAGACTTAACTTTACAGTAGAGCTTCCGAAGGATGACGAAATCCAGTTTCTAGATTTAAAATTACACCGTGAAACAAACCACATATGCTGGGCATACATGCCACGCTCAAAAAAGCCCTTACTTAACTTTAACTCAGGGCATTCTAAAATCGTTAAAATGGGAATAGCCATGTCTTCTCTGAGTTCCGCCATTAAAAAATCGTGCTCCGATAAAACGGCAGAAAGTTTCTCAAATCAGCTCGAAAGATTGAAAAGCGCTGGCTTCCCCTCAGCCCGTCCTACTCAAGGTTGCGCAAAAGCTACTAAAAACAATAAAATCCGAAGACCAAGCAAATGATAAATTAAAGGAACCTGTCAAAAAGTCCTCTATCATTCCATACATACACAAGCTGTCACATGGCATAAAAAACGTTGCGAATAGATATGACGTTGGAGTAGTATTCTCGGCCCCATACAAATTAAACAAGTTATGTAGCCGAATAGATAGGAAACTAGCGCAAAACGCAAAGGTTCAAAAACGAGGAGGATGCGGCGTGAATCACAGGCAGTCGTACGTAAAGTGTGAAACGGGGGTTGTGTATTTGGTACCATTGTCCTGTGGTCACATCTACATAGGCCAAACGGGAAGATGTGTCAACACCAGGCTGCAAGAACATAGTAGATCGTTGGACACAAAAGATAGTGCACACATGCCCAAACATTGCAGCTCGTGCGGTTGCAACCCCTTTTTTTTGTGATTCTATAATTTTATCTAAACACCCAGATCGGACCACCAGAGAGCTGATAGAGGCATTTCACATTAGGAGAAGTGGGAAAAAATGCGTAAGCGGACCCTCCATCACGTTAACAGAGAACGAATTTTCATATCTCATCAGCACTCTGAGGGTCTGATCTGAGGCACGTGTTTTATAGACCCATTTGTGTGTTTTTTGCTGTTTCACTTGCCAGGTCATGTGACAGAAGTGATATATGTACATGCCTTTCTTTCCAATAAACTTTAGTTGCGAGTGGCGCTTTGTGGTGTGCGTTTTCCTCTTCTAGTGTCCGTGTCTGTTTGCGCGCCCTATTCAGTTAGAAGATGACACACACTGACGTTGAAACACGCAGGACGCATATAAGACACCTTGCTCGGACTCCCCTCCACAACCTAGTCTTTTTACCAGCAGACAGACCACGCATCTTTTTTTCGCCAGATGGTTGCGGCGTATCGCAGTATTTGGCAACATGCTTCTCGCCCGCCAAGAGAGTAGTAGTAGTAGTAATAGACTTTTATTTCAGCCATAAACTAAAGGCCGAGCATTTCGACCGCCTGCGCGACCAGTCGACGCTGTTCTTCTTCTCCTTCGGCGCCGATCCAGTCGAGCCAGGTGGTGATGAAAAGGGGAGGGGGGAGGGTAAAAGCTGGATTGCTGAGCAGTTGGGCAGTAGAAAAGGCAGTGTGACAGGTCGGCATATGTGGAGGGGCAATTGGGACAGCATGGGTCAGATCTGTATTTATAGAGAAAAAAGGCGAGAGGGCGTGATCAGGCAATTCAATTGTATGTGCCGAAGAATTCTAGCCTCTAGCACAGTGAGTGATGGATGAGGGGGAGGGTAGAGTCGCTTGTCGAGTCTGAGCTGGAGGTATACCTCCTTGATAGTATGGCGCAGTGAGATCGTTCCGTCGTTCCTCACGGAGCCCCCACCGTCCTCCGAAGGTGTGGGCCAGGGAATGAACGGTGCCCGGTGCAATATATCGCGGGCGAGCTGATGAGCCAGCTCATTGCCGTCAATCCCTGAATGCCCAGGAACCCAGCGGAGGAAAACAGTGGAAGGTTGGAGTGCAGAGACCGCTAGCTCGACCTCCTGTTCTAGGGAAGGGGGTAACGTGCGGTTCTGTATGTGACGAATGGCGGCGTAAGAGTCGGAGAAAATCGTGTACTCGGGTACAGAAGGTAGAGACGAAAATGACTGTAATGCATGAACAATGGAAAGGACCTCGAGCGACAGTACATTTGGCGGGTGCAAGTATGGCCCGCTGGTGTGGGTTTCAGGTGCCGAAAGGTGTGGATGATATATAGCGCAGCCGCAGGAGCCACGAGGCGCAATGAATGAGGCATCCGTGTAGGCGACTCCCTGTGTAGAAAAAGGAGGGGAATGATGCTGCGCTGCTGCGTGACGACGGCCGGCGTGCAGAACGGGGGGACATGTTGGACGGGAGGGGGGGAATACGAAGGTTGGAAGCAGGGGTGCACGCGGGAGAAGGCGACGTGGTAACTGGAATGTGAGGTATACCCGCTTGCGCCAATAGCCATTGACCCTGACGGGTAAGAGAAAGACGGGCAATCTGAGAGTCGTGGTGGAGAGAAATAAGAGAACGTAGTGGATGGAAGAGGCCTGTGGCAAAGAGCTTAGTGGTAGAGGTAGTGAGAGGGAGGTTTAGAGCTGCCTTGTATAGGCCTAGAAGAGCTGTTTCGAGGGTCTTAAGTTGTGTTTGGGTGAATTGAACGTAAGGCACAAAGTACAGAAACTTGTTGAGGGCGAGCGCATGGGCAACTCGGCACGCATGAGCTTCATGGAGACCCGACTGCCGAGTGACAACGCGTCGCAGGAGATGAGTTACCGAGTGGCAGGTACTGACAGCGTGATGGAGGGCCTGCGCGTTCTTGGTCGCATGCAAAGGGAAGCCAAGAACTTTGCATTGCTGAACGGTAGGAATGGGAGAGCCAGCAAGATGTAAGGAGATGAGGGCGTTGTGTGAGCGCTGGTAAGCAGAGCGATTGAGCAAAAGCAGCTCGGATTTCTCCGGAGCAGGAGACAGGCCAGCAGTAGTAAGAAAGGAAGCAATGAGGTCTAGGCCACGTTGTAAAGTATCTTGCACTTCGCCGGGAGATCCAGACGTACACCAGAGAGTGATGTCGTCGGCATAAAAAATATGGTGGAGGTGAGGAACTTGGGATAGTTGGGAGGCAAGAGGGGCCATAGCCATATTAAAAAGAGTAGGAGATAGCACGGCGCCTTGAGGAGTGCCGCGAGTGAGAAAGTGTGGGTTGGACAGATGCGTATCGACCCTGAAGCGAGCTACTCGATTACAAAGGAACGATCGTATATAAGAATACATGTGGGAACCACATGATAGGGAGGAGAGCTGAGCCAGAATGTGGTCATGACACACACCATCGAATGCCTTACGGACATCAACGGTTACAAGAGCATGGATCTGGCTGCTAGAAGGTGACAGAAAAGTGTGCTGAAGAACGAGGAACATGTCCTGTGCACAGACTCGCCGTCTAAAGCCGATAAGAGAAGGAGGGAGGAACTCTTTCGCCTCAATAAAATCATACAGGCGAGTCAAGGCCATTCGCTCAAGGGTCTTGCCAACGCATGATGTTAAAGAGATAGGCCGGGAGCTGATCGGGTAGAATGACTGGCCAAGGCAGCTTCAAGCTCCCTGAGAGTGAATGGGCGGTCCAGGTCTGGGTTAGCATCCCCACAGTAAGCAGGGTAGGAAGGTGTGAGGGGGGGGCGGGAGATACATAGATGCTAAATTGTCAAAGACGTCAGACGGAGTCCCGTGAGTGAGCGCTTTTGCTAGGGTGGGAGCAAGGGCAGCTTTAGTACCCAAGAGGGATCTAAAGAGAGACCATGTGGATCGCGAGTGCAATGCGGAGTCAAGGCTGTCACACAGCGCGTTCCAACGTGAGTGCTCAAGTGATGCGCCATAAGTAATTATTTCAGCCCGCAGAGCATCAATGCGGGATGAAAGTTGGACGTTATGCGGCTGGGAGCGGAAGGAGCGTTTCAAACGTTTATGACGACGCCATAAACGGAGAAAGTGAGGATCAGGGTCAGGAATGGGTAGTCGAAAGCGAACGTGACGGCTGCAGGATTTCAGTGCTGTCGAGATCCGCGACGTCCAGTCGTCGTAAGTTTCAAAGGAGGCAGAAAGGAGATCAGTGCGGAATGCATCCCAGTCAGTGTGAACGACGCGGCGTTTCCGAGTGACGTGGGATAGAGGGGCGGTGATGTGTATGAGAAAGTGGTCACTGAGAAAGGTTTCGGCTGATACCTGCCATTGAAAAGGAAGTGAACCCCGAGAGAAAGTGAGATCGGGTGTAGTGAAGCGCTGCGAGACAGTGCCCGCTCGAGTAGGGGTTCCAGGCGTGTTAAGAAGGGTTAAGTGGCGTTCCTGGGCAAGACAGTGCAGAAGGCGGCCAGGTTTGAGTGTCTGGGGGTAGCCCCAGAGCCTGTGAGGTGCATTAAAGTCACCCCCCAAGGAGGATATGGGTTGTCAATGGAAGCGAGTGGAGGAATTTGCCAAGGGCATTGAACAAAGAGGATGTGACAGGGGGATTGTAAAAGGAAATCAGGGCGAGAGAGATACGGGAAGAGGGTTCGTAATATACCACACCAACTAAATATTTAAGGAGGGCGGAGGGGACATCAAGTGGTTCGACGAGAACGTCGTTGCGCACGTAAATGGACGCAAGTGGCGTGCCCGTCGTAGCATGGTAGGTGCGGTAGCCCGGGACGGTGCGGACCGTCCGAGTCTCCTGGAGAAGAAGAAAATGGGGCAGGAAGGGGCGGGTGAGAAGATATTGGTGGAGAGGGGTCCTATTATGGCGAAAGTTGCGGCAGTTCCATTGCAAAATCTCGAGGTCCTTTGCACGCGCCATCTAAGTTATTGTAGTAGTGGAGGCGCTCGCACGAGCGCGTTCCTTCTTTTTTGCCGGGGGAAGCGATTCTTGCAGGGAGTTGAGCATAGAACTGAATGATTCCAATCGCTTGGATTGGGTTTCGAGGGTGGTGAGAATCCGGACAATCGAAGTTTCCAGTTGAACTAAGCGAGTGTGGTGTGCGGTGGTGGTGGCTTCCACCATGTCTGCCAATTTGGCTATATGGGAGTCGGATGTCGGGGCGGTGAGCGCTGCGAGTTGCTTATTTAGCTCCGTGAGTTGGGAAGTGAGAGTGGAGGTGGTGGTTTCTAGGGCCTGCGTCAGTGCGTGTATTTTTTGCTGTAACTCATCTGAGACGCGCTGTTGCTCGCGCTGGTTGCGCTCCAGCATTGCGAGGCGCAGATCGAAGGAGCGGCTCTCGTTACCCACGGATGGTTACCCACGGCACTGCAATCCCTTCTGTCACCTTTACGCCACAGCCCGCATGAGCAACTGGTATTTGAGATTGCAGAAGAGGCACACCGCCCCCTTGATAAAGGACATGAAATAACGTTTCAATGGCTCCCAAGTCACTGTGGGATTATTGGCAATAATCGGGCCGATCGAGCTGCCCGTTCAGCCCACATAGAAAACAATCAGATAATAATGAGTAATAGCTGAGCGACTCAGCGGGCCAGCGGACCCAGCGGAGGAGCGGAGGGGGGCAGCGAAGCGCAAGACAAAAGGAAGAGTAATAGCTGAGCTGAGCGATGCCCCTCTTGTTTCAGCGGAGCGCATTCCTGCGCCACCTGAGCTGGTCAATCGAGTGAAGTTACTGTCAATCGAGTGAAGGCTTTGCTTGGACAACGCCTCCTCTATTTTATCAATGCCAGCCAAATGCGCCCGATCCAGCCGTTCACCACCCTCTCCTCTAGCCCTTTCCTACTATCACCCATCGCCTAGCCTTCGCGTGTGCTTTGCGCTCATGGGGGAGAGCACCCGTGATGCAGTGCCTCACGACGGACATCATATGAAGTATTTTTTGTTCAGTTGTGTGCAGATCCGTGGGGCGGCGTGTTGCATCCCTAGTGTTCACTATGTTGGCTGTCACGCTGGCTCTGTAAGAGACTCGGTGTTCTGAGATAGCGCGTCTCCGTTCGTGGCGCTATGCGGGCAACCAATGGGGACGCGTCACTGCGACGCTGCAGTGCGCTTGTGAGGCGGCGGCGGCATTGCTTCGAGCTACAAAGAAGGAGCACGAACGAACAAATCGGACAGACGCATTATATTGAGAGGGAAAACGTGTCTATCGCATCTTCGTGCGAAAGCGCTCGGACGCACGTGTGACGCAGGCAGCCCTACCCAACATGTGGCGTCGCATCACGACCACTCCCTGTACTAAGGCGAGCCGGAGGCTCCCATTGAGGGGCGAGCGTTTGCACTGGCACTGAATAAAATAGAGGAGGCGTTGACTTGGAAAACACTCGCACGCTCGTCCGCTGCGCACGCTTCGCTGAGGAGACGAAATGAGCGGGCGAGCGGCTCGCTCCGTAAAAACGCTGGCTGTGCCGGCGTGCCGCGCATGCGCAGTTGGCGTCTCCGCTCGTTCGCTGAGCCCGCTGAGCCGCTTAGCTATTACTTTCTAGTAATACCGCTCGCTAGGACTAACGCTGCATGGAAGCTCCGCGTGGTTGCTCGCTAATGCACCACGTCGCAGTGGAATGAGCCGTACTTTAAGCGCGCTCGGCTACATTCTCTGGATCCAACTCTCAGCCTTCGAATTCCTCCATGACTTTGCCGGGGTGACGCTACCCTTTTGGGTAGGTTATGGTTGGATGTCGCATTTACGTACGCGTTCACGTAGCATGCCGACACTGCAGCATGTAACCACTGCGGCAGTGATGAAACTATTCACCATATTCTGCGTGAGTGCCCACAGTACTGTTTACAGAGATAGTCGCTTTGCGACGCGCTTGATAAACTGGACGACCGAACTCTTTCGGAAGAACAAGTCCTGCGCCATTGACCGGACCTAACGTCTCAAAAGAAGGCTGTGCAAGCGCTACTGCGCTTCCTGCGTTCAAGTGGCCTCTCAGAACGGCTTTGATTTGAACGTACTGCGTATGTGTCCATGTGTATGTGCGAGTGTGTGTGTTTGTGTGTGTGTGTTTTCGTTTTTATTTTATCTCTCTGTCCTCTTAACAACCCCTATTTCCCCACCCCTGTGCAGGATAGCCAACCGGTTACTTGTGCCGGTTTGCAACGCTGCAAAGGGTTGGGGTAGCAAACCTGCATTTTATAAACTTCTTTTCGGACTCGCCTAAAAATGATAACATCTTGTTTTGACACACACACAATTAGAATGGTAACTGTTTTTGATACCTTTGTTGCTGACCTGCATCACTTCTTTACGTTGCTTTGAAAATCGTCCTTCAAGGTTCTGAATGCTTCGACGCCTAAGGAAAAAGTTTGCGCTCAGTTCACAACCGTTATTAACAGAAGCGGAGTTCTTACCATCGTTCGTCGACGAAAAATGACCGTGTGAAGAACATAGTCATGTTACGATAACTCTTCATGTGGTCACATTTGCACATAACGTAATCCGTGGAGCTCGTGTTGTATGTCCAAATAAGATCCCTTGTACATACAAACTGCAAGAACAAAACATTGTTCATTATATTATTTGGTTTATGTTTGTAGTACTTTTTGTTATTGATAGCAAGATGCAAATTCTTATGGAGGATCTTGGGATGCAGCGTCAAGTGTATCGTTCTGGCTTTCCAAATATACCTGCTTTCAGGTTATTGAAAGAAGGCGGATGATCCTAGGGGCTCCTTTACTTCTTAGCTAGAAACTACTAGAGCCTGCAGACTCTACTGACTTTTTAGGTGCATCGTAGTAACATATATAAACATCGTAGGACATATATAAAAATTAATTAAAATAGACGAAAAAGTTAAGGCAGCTTCGCATTAGGGGTGCCAAGCCCGAAGAAAGTGCGGAGCTGGCCAGCCTTTTTTGTTTGAGGAGTATTAGCGTCTTGAATTGGGCTGGTTGGTACATACTGAGTTTTAATGAAGAAACAGCGCTGGAACAGGACGGAGACGAGAAGACGCAAACACGGCGCTGAGGAGCTTGCTGTTTATGCTCGGGGCTTGTCCATCGCCGTAGCCGCTAGTTCTCATTGCTCTCGCTAGATGGCCACCCATGACGATGACGATGAAGAATAAGCGAGTTCCAGACCACACATTCTCTTTCTGCCATCACGGCACAGCACATGATTTCAAGAGTGCTCACTAGATGGCGCGCCGCCGCTCAGGCGGCGCTCGCTTGGTGACCGCTAGAGGGCCGCGCCTGAAGAAAGCGCTTGCTTTCTCTTCGCCAGGAGCTGACTCAGTGCACTTCGCTACCGCTACTAGTCATGAACACCCAGGAAGCCAATGCAGCGGCGGTGAGAGCTCGCAAGGCAGCTTTCTGCCGCGTAATCACACTGGGACAGACATGTCGAAACGCTGGAACGGCTGCTCGTTACATAATAAATATTGTGTATATAATGTGTATATAACTCTAACAACGTGTCACGTCTTTATATGACAGTAGAGGAATTGCACGGAGGATTCACGGTTTACCCGATTATCTCCCAGCATGCTCCTCTAATATCATTCACTTAGTGGATATGGTGGGGATTTTTTCTTTGGTTTTCTTTCCTCATCTCTTTCTTTCTTTTTTCTCCTTTTTAATTGTTTTTCTTTTCTCTTTCTTGAGTTTTATTTATTTCTTCCTCTCTCTTTAGCTATTTCTTCCTCTTGTATGCTCTTCTTATTTTTTCTTTCCATTTCTTCCTTGCTCTCTCTTTTGATTTCGCGCTTGCTTCCTTTTTTGTTCTTGTGACAAAATGTCAGCTGTCGCTGCCATTTGAATGAAAGCCTCTCCCATATCTCATATGTGGGTAATTCGTGAAGGGAATCTGGCATCAGAGTTCAAGTAAAATATCGATACCAATCTCCTCGATGACTGAAATGTGGAGACGCCGATAGTTTTTCTTCCACGACTGTTTCATTTCAGCACATTGTAACTGCATCGAGTGCCTCACGAAAAAAAAAAATGTTTGAGAACAGTAACGTCTGTGTATATTACCGGAATAAATTTAACCTTATCAATTGTAATAGGCGAGAAAATAATGCGGGTACCACTAGGAAAGTTATAAAACCTTATTTCTTGTGAAGCGCAAGAAAACGCCTAAAATTATACACACGCTCACATGATGCCTAGCTATGCTTAGCTGCAACGACAAAACAAATGGGCACATTAACTTGTTGTGCGGAGGTTATCCTCATGGTCGGTCGCAGCTGTTCATCCTCTGCCGGGCTTGTTTTCTTTCGGCAAGGAGAAGAGTTTTTCGCAGAGGTAGGTACTTGGGAACATGATCATGAAGCCAGCAGCTTGTCGACGTAGCGCCGGGCCGTGGGGGGGGGGGGGGGGGGGGCTCTAGCCAAAGGTCCGCGGTGCGCATGCGGCCCCCGGGTCGCGTGTTTGAGACTCCTGCTTTAAAGTAATACTAAAGCATATCCCCTCCCCCTCCCTCCTCGATCAGCATTTGGGGTGTTTCATACAGCTTCGCTGGACATTCACGTTCGCAGGCCGGGACAGCGGGCAATTTTTGAATTTTTATTTGTGTTTTGGAAGACAAACCTCCGCAGTAATCCAGCCGGCCTCGGCAAAACAACAAGAGCGTCACGTCTCTGAGGCGCTCGAGGCAGGTGCGTACATCCAGGGCCTACAAATGACACACGCTCAGGACAGGAACGGGCGCATATGAGCTGAACGCTTATATGTGAGGGGAACATTTGTCATGGGAAACAGCCACGTTAGCGCGCGAGTGCCCATAAAAGCGTGGCGGATCGGTGCGCTTGTACTTATGACGGCGCCTTTTGTCGCTGTATGAAGCTTTGGCGGGAGTCTGATGTACACAAGAAAAGTAGTGAATGACCATGGGAATAGATTTTATGCGCTTCTAGTGAAGAATGATTCTTCTATTTCGTAGCGAT
Source organism: Rhipicephalus appendiculatus (assembly GCA_030522465.1). NCBI lineage: Eukaryota > Metazoa > Arthropoda > Arachnida > Ixodida > Ixodidae > Rhipicephalus > Rhipicephalus appendiculatus. The sequence continues at coordinate 17,895 of JALIZH010020033.1, forward strand.
GCTGCAAATATTATTGACAATAATCTTTCTTACGGTGTTGTTTGGGCACATCCGGCCGCTGAGCCATTACACCATATAATCCCTCGTTAAGTCCTTTTCTTTACTAACAATGGCACATTTATGACATTAACAGCGGCGGATATCTAACCCGATCTTCCACCACAACGAGGGATATGTTGTTGCGAGCAGACTCTGTATCATACCAGCTGCGTTCAAGACGAGAACATGGTTTGTTGCAACGGAGTCTCCGTACTCTAACGCCTGGTAAGTTTGTGCAGACAATCTGTGTCATAATTACCATTACATTGTTAAAAAAAGCTCCCGTGATTGAAACTTTACTCTGAAAAATAGAACATACTGAGGGTTTTCAGGAGTGTGCCCAAAAGCCTCAACAATCAGGAAAACGGAATATTTGCTCATTGCCTTCACAATTGCTTTTTCTGTAGCGGCAGGCATCTTAGGATGGTTGAAAACATCATATAAAACAGTAATTAAGACAGTTAGATTAACTAACTTTTCAAAGTAGTAGTTAGGCGGTTAGGTCAAAAGGGATATTTGAAGTTCGCGCCAACAACCCATCGCAGCTTTGAGAAAGAGAAAAAGCGACCTCTGTTAATTATTGTGGCGTAATAAAATCAACCAAATTCCACGGCCCAGCCCCCGTTGAAGCACTGATCAGCGCAACAGGCAGACGGCCAGAATGACGTCACTGTTCAGGACACCAATCACAAAGGTGTAGTTCTTACGACGGCGCCGCGAAGATCGAGTAGAATCTATTGCTTTCTATTGCATGCTTTATACCATGATTCCTTGTCGTAGCGCCCGTCAGGCGTGGTCGCCGCTCGCATCTTCGCAGTTCTCCCTTCGCTTTGTTCTCGCGATGGCTGCTGTGAAACGGAAGAACCTGCTGTTCTCCGCAAAGCTGGCGTTGATCAACACAGCCGAATGCGGAGAAAAGCAATCTGACGTCTCCGCTACGTACACCATCCAAACAAGCATGCTCAGCACGATATTAAAGAGGAAGTGGATGTTTGGGTCAGAGAATACCCGCTCTCAGCTATGCAGAACTCGGGAGGGCATTTCGCCCAGCATTGCAAAAGAGGCAGGTGTCGCCTGAATTTGAGCGCAGTTTGCTGAAGAGGGCGCTCTAGTCGGGTAGAACTTACGAAGTCAGGAGAGCTCCGCACAAACGAACTAGCGCAGTAGCCGATCGCCTCCGCGACTAAAGACAGTCCCGCCCACGCACACAGCAATGTTCTCCGAAGGCGGTGTCACCGTCTGCCCGGCTCAAGACGTCAGTCTCGAGTGCGCGCCCATTTATGCCGGCTTGTGTGCAGCCGCCTTTGAGAAGGAAACGCGGCGGACTTCTAAAGCTGTAACCAACTATAGATAGGACGGAAATGGAAATTATTGAAGCTTACTATATATCAAGGGCCGGTGACAACTGCGTCCAACTAACATGCGTCCAATCAGACTCTTCGACAGCGAAGTATCCTTGGTGGAAGGACAAGTTGAATTTCCTGTGTCTTGACTTGATGCCTTGATCTTTTAGGCTTGTCCCATGTTTTTGTACACTCTTGTGTTTGTTTGACGCACTTCTTAGACATTGAAATCTTGTTGGTTTTTTGTTACACTTTTAGTTTTTCATTTTTTGAAGCAGTTTCTTTTGTTCCAGTTGATGCGTTTTAGAAATTCCTTTCTCGCCATCTTAAATGCTGCTTTACTTCGATTAAAAGTTTTCTGGTTTCTGCTAAACTGTGAAAGTATTACCCTTGTCATTGTCTGATGATTCGCTAAGCTTTTTTGTTGTTTAGCCTTTGTTCAGGTTTCTTCTACGGTGCTAATTTGCTGTGACTGCATCTCTTCGTTTGGATTACAATGTTATCCAAAAGCACTCGACCGCATACTATGCCACGGGTTTATGATGTGGCTATTTCAAGGGATGCTATCTTGCTTACCGTATGTTTTCAGTCCAGTTTTTGTGCTGTGTATATATTTCCGTATGTTTCTTCAACAAACAACTCTAGGAAGTTAGCACTAGTTCCGTGTACCTGTATGTCCACGTGTCGCTTCGCGCAACGTTTTTTCTTTAGAAGTTGTGAACCAACTAGCCCCCCCAAAAAAAAACGTTTTGCTCAGCCATAATTGATTCAAAAGTTTTAGTTGGGCCTCCGGAGCTCTTTAGTGACCCCGGCCAAATCCTCCTGGAGAGGCCCGTGGGCGTCTTTCTAGGTCTGCGCGCCTCTCCAGTCCAGCAATGCCCGGAAATGCTGCCCAGGCTGTCCATAAATAGTTTCCCTTAAGCGCCCACAGCAGCTCTAATAATATTATTTGTAGGGGTTTAACGTCCCAAAACCACGATATGATAATGAGAGACGCCTTAGTGGAGGGTTTAAGAACTTTCGACCACCTGGGGTTTTTTGACGTGAACCTAAACCTTAGTACACGGTCCTCAAGCATTCCTACGCCTCCGTCGAAAATGCGGCCAGAATTAGATGCTTCCAGCTGCGCGTCAGCAGTCGAGCACCATAACCAATAGACCACAGCAGCTCTGCAGATACGTGTTGCCAACGATTTCTAATCATAGCTTGCGTTTGAAAACCTGCAGTAGACGTCCTACTGAAACAGTTTTGTTTTAGTAGTGATTTTAACAAAATCGGCGCTTATTTCTGCAACACACGGCGCAGCGTGTGAAGGGAAGAGAGAAAGGCAGTTAATGAAAGGAGAAAGAAAATGAAAAGAAGGAGGAAATTAGCCCTTTTTGAGGCGGCAGCCAATGGTTAAAGCTAGAGCCAGCGGTAGGCCGCTGTTTAAGAGTGTCTGGTGATCCCGGCCGTTTCTACACGCTCAATTAGGCTAAGAAACGTTGCGAGATGTTGGCGCGCCTGAACATCAACTCCGTGAGGCCGGCCGCAGGCCTTCATTGAAGTAACAGCAAGGCGGTCCTGTTGTCTGCAGGCCGTAGTGACCTTAAATGAAGCAAGTCAGGGACGCTCCCCCTGTCAGAAATATGTCAATCGCTTCGTTGGACTTTCCGTTGCGTCTTGCTGTCACGGTGCAGCAGTAACGTCCAAAAGAGGTTCAGGACAGCGCCTTTTGAAAAGTGGTATTCACAGGCGAGCTGAATCTCGTTGTTGCAATATATTGTGTTCTACCAAACTCTGAGCAGTGCTCGCGATACCTCCAAATATGCGTACGAAGAGCCTTCAGCTATCTATTCTATGCGAGTAAAGGAATCTACTAAACTTCGAGACTGCAGTCGTAATAGCCGGCCATTGTACTCACGATAAGTCCGGTTTCAAGTGGCCTCGATGCTACATTCACGGCCTTTTATGTACAGGAACTTGAGTGGCAAGAAAGGCTACACTTAAGCAAAAAAGTTGGTGCTTGAAAGGCATCTGCCACAAGGGTCTAGCGGTTACGGTGCTTGACTGCTCAAATCCGGCTGCGGCGACCGCATTTCCATGGAGGCGAAATGCTTGAAGCCCGTGTACTTCGATTTACGTGCGCATTAATAAACACGAGATGCTCGAATTTCCGGAGCCCTCCACAACGGCATCCGTCGTAATTATGTCGAGGTCTTGGGTTATAATAATTATAATAGTAATAATAATAGTAATAATGATGATAATATTAATAATAGTATTATTATTATTATTATTAGTAGTAGTAGTAGTAGTAGTAGTATTCGTGAAAGGCGTTAGAGGCGGCTGGCGAGTCACTTAAGACAAAAGGCAAGTATTAAATATAAAGTTAGTTCTCGGATACGAGGTTGACGCGCAGTGGCACAAAGGCAGCGATGGCAAAACGGAGTGTCCCGGCTCACCGCTAGCTCAACAGGTGACAGGCGAGAGGCTGGCGCCGAATACGGGCAACCGCTTAGTGGGACTTACATAGTCTTTCCCGAGTTTTTCATGAACAACATAGTGACGGATATCTGCGATGGGCGTTCATTTGGGCACTAGACACAAAACACATCAGTGCACGCAGAGTCCGGCAGACGCCGTCTCGCCGCTCCTTACGGGCACACTCGTTCGTAAGTTTGTAGTGGGAGGCGCGACTCACCGAACTGGACTTGCGAAACTACTGCGCATCCCCTGGCCAGACCATGTGAGTCGCAGTGTAAGCTAAGGCCCTAGAAGAGAACCTTCATCTACAGTATTCAACCCTCAAGCAGCCTTAATTAAGTATATTTGTTTCTCTCAGTGGTCAACGTTCATTATTAATACATCAAGGCTGCCTAGTTTGAGTGCATTACCAGCTTGGTTAGGCACGCGTCGTGAAAAAAAAGAACAGCAACACTTTGGCACCCATTGGGACTCGACCGAGAAACGAGCATGGCTGTTTCTCAGTACACGCAGATCACGTGTAACATCTACGTAACTATTCGCGACGCAGCCTATTTACCTTTTTGATATCCATTTTCTTGCATATCCCTTTTACACACGGAAACAAACCATTCAGTGGTGACACCGAAGCTAACAGAAGAAGTGCCGTTGAAACATACTTGAAAAACATCGTTTCGCGGATGACTTGGTCGCGGCGTTCAGATCATGTATTTCCGCAGAAAGCCGAGGTATGTTGCCAACCTGCTACGCCTTACGGACGCCATTGTTGCGAAAGGTTCACAGGTGTCCAGCAAAACGTTTTTGATGATTAGAAGTCTAGGCCTAGGTTGCGATTTTCTTTGGCGCCGGCTTTGCGCAGCTCCACCATTCTCAAAAAGAAATCTATTATTTCCGTTCGGCGATTGTTATTCCAGCACCTGTATACAGACATGACCGAGTACTGAGGAGGCTATACAAGGACATGTAGAATAGCGAAATAGTTCTGTAGTTCTATCAGAAGAAAAATGAGCTTTCGGGCAAGAAAGGATATTTTATGGTCATAAGAACTGTCGGTTACTGGTTATAAAAAACGCTAGCTGCTCCAGCTAGTCAGTCACACCCGAGGAAAAGCACTCCCTTTGGAATAAATAAACGTCATTATAAATCTTAACTAGACGTAAGCATTGGTCGCGACGTACAGTATCTTGGCGGTATGGCTTCTGAGCCTTATGACAATTTATCTATTGCCATTTTTCTGCAGCTAATGTCTTAACTAACGACCCCACCATATGACACATATTCGAGCAAGAATCCCGTCAACGAGGTTGGTTTTGATTCGTGTTGTAATATAACTTATCAGCACTCTTTATGACCTTGTACTTCTAATAAGTGCTGAAGCCTTGCCGCATAAACCGGCCTCTATTCAGTGCCATGCTAGTAAGAGCATTGCACGGTAAGGAATTCTGCAGCATCACGCCATTTCTAGACATGCCACAGCTACAATGTTGTTAAAGCGTTCTTATCTTTTTCATTTTTTTTTACTTACACGTAAATCTTACTCTTCTTTGTATTCTAATATATAGCGCTCCGCTCTTCATTGCCTTCGGGCCTTTAGGGTACTAATAAATACATAAATAAGTAAATAAATCAGCAAATAAATAAATATTACGCGTAGATTCCTGCACAACATATATGTGCCGCTGGAATGACAAAAATATTTGTGTCTAACCTGATGTGCTCTAACTGCAATGACCCGCATGAGTTAAGGTCGAAGAAATGTCCTAAAATAAAGACTGAAATGTCCGTGCTTAGGAAGATGGTAAAAGATCACTCTACGCACAGAGAAGCGGCTACTACTTAGGTGCACCGTTGCCAGAGGCGCTTTCGTAATCGCTGGAGGAGATCAGCATCGGCAAGGTTACGAGAGCCTGTACAGCCTCAAGAGACAATGGGAAATCCTGTTATAATTGAACCGGTATCTCTACCTCCAGCCACGTCTTGTTTGAAGAACGCCAAGGAAAATACCACATGGCATTCCCCTGCCATTTCGGAGTGCTCAAGTGCAAGTGCCAGAAAGCCAACATAAGCGTGAGACTTCGTCATCGTCTAAGCAAATCATGGCAATGCTTACGCAGTTGATCCGTGCCTTGCGAATGCTCCTTCTTGGTGTAAAGACGCCCGTTGCCAAGGCTGCAGTGCAAATTCTAGACGGACTCGAACCGTTGCTTGGTGCTATAAAAAAAAACTAGCAAAAACCATGGCGTCCGCAGCCTCATCGTCATCACTGATTGAAAGAAATCACCTTTCTGTTATATTTCAATGGAACGCTCGAGGGCTACGAGGTCACGATGCAGATTTTAAACAGAATGCTGAAATGTCGATTTCCTCTTGCTGTGATATGCGAGCCCAATATGACTTCTGCATTCAGACTATCAGGGTATGAACAATTCACCTCTCAGACGAGCGGAAATCCTAGCAAAGTTCTACTATTTGTGCGCTATGACCTCATGCACTCCCATAAAAATTCCTGCGCATAGCAGTAATGCGCACGTTTCCATCACTTTGATGCTATAACGACGTACGATAGCGGTCATTGGTGGCTAAATTTCACCGAGCGGGAGATTTGACGCTGGACACCTGGATCTTGCCATCGACTCGAGCCAAGGACCTCACATCATCGTAGGATACTTTAATGCGCATCACCATCTTTGGGACATCAGAATCATAAGTACTCTGGGAAGACAACTTCTAGATTTCACAAGCAACAATGACCTTCATATTCTTGACGACGGATCACCAACATATTTCCGTGGCACAACGTGCGTCAGCTGTCTCGACATAGCTATCGCTTCTCGGTGCCTTTCATCATCCGCCACCTGGTGTGCATACACTGGAACATATGGCAGTGATCACCTACCTACTTACGTACAACTGCGATAGCATACCGGCGTTGCAAGCATTCAAAGGCGATGCACATAATGAGAGGCTTTTCAAGATGAGCTGGAAAAGTCGTGTAGCTCCATAGTTTCTCCGATGGAGACTGAAGAACGACTTGCCACAGCAATGAAGACCACAACATGTGTCGTCACAACATCTAATTCGAGGAACCCGGTTGAGGCGGTATACGAAGAGCTGCGGGCAGTTCGTCGTCTAGCTGAACGCAAACACAGGCGAAAAAAATCTATTTCAGACTTTAGGACCTCTCGCAGTGTGCAAAAGAAAATTCACAGGTACCTACAAAAACTTGGCCAACAAAACTGGAAGTCACTTTGCACCACCCGCGACCCACGAAAACCGTTATCTAAGATATGGCACGCTGTACGAGCTCTATCATCTTCTCCTCAGCAACTACTTCCCTTCAGCGCATTGGCCATCATCAGGACATGCAGCGAGAAGTAGATTGCGGAAGAATTCTGCATGCATCTATCTGGCTCAGCAACAATGATTGTTTCACTGCTTCGATGCTCTACCCCTATAGCAGACGCCCGTCTCGATCATCACTTCAAGCTGCTGGAGCTTCGTGCGGCGATGTTAACTTTACAACCTTCCAGTGCACCTGGGCCTGATGGCGTTACCTATGCTACCATGCGCCACCTTGGCCCTCCAGCGACCGAAGAACTTCTGTCTTTGTACAACCTTTCTTGGGCATCCGCAACTGTGCCGGCACACTGGAAAATAAGCAAGATCATAGCATTGCTGAAACCATGCAAGTCACCCCGCGATATGCTATCCTACAAACATGTGGCGCTTGCAAGTTGTGTAGGAAAACTTATGGAACGAATGGTTCTGCTGCGCTTAGAATGTTTCCTGGAGAAGCAAAGGGCATATCCATACACGATGACTGGCTTCCGAAAGGGAAGATCAGCAATCGACAGTGTGATCGATTTAGTAACGGCCATTGATCATCCAAAACGGCGCCACCGATTGACGGCCGCAGTCTTCCTTGACATCAAAGGGGCATTCGACAATGTTCTGTATGACGCCATTCTGAATGCTCTTGAAGACTATGGTATTGGCTGCCCTATGCATCAAGGGATAGCCAGCCATCTTCAAGAAAGGAGAATACTGATGTAAACTGCAGACGTTGATACAAACAATCATCCCGTCTATCGGGCGTGCCGGAAGGTGGAGTCCTCAGCTTAACATTATTTAATATCGGACTTGTTGGCCTCGTTAGAAAGTTAGAAGGCAAAATTTCGGTCTCTGCGTATGCAGATGACATCTGCATTGGGATCGCGAATCTAACCCGTTGGCAAGTACAAACGAAGGTACAACGTGCGGTATCGCTAACGTCCGCATACCTCAATAGCTGCGGATTGCAACTGTCACCAACAAAAAAGTGCAACCTTGGCATTCACGAGAGGGTCCATGGCTTGCTATACTGTAGTGATTGGTGGGAAGGCCATGCCTTCGGTAACTCATCACAAGTTCCTCGGAGATATCATCGACCATGATTTATCTTGGTCGAAGCACATCTCTGCACTAAGGAAAAAAGCTAGACAGCTTTCTCCAGGTCATTCGCCATTAGTCTGCAAAATTATGGGCGCCATCTTAATCATCTCTACTACAGCTATACCCGGCACATTTTGTTGGATATCTCCGCTGCAGTGCTCCTGTTCTTTTGCGTGTTTGCACATCTGCTACACGTACACTAGAGAGTGCTCAGGCTCTTGCACTCAGAATTTGCCTATGAGTACCTCGATGTACTTCTACATGGGGCACTATTGCAGAAGCACGAGCTTGTCCAGCTAGCGTCTATCTTCAACACGAGCCACTGCGACTACATATGATATTACTGACTAGGCACCGATAGCATCCACTGAGAAACGTCATTAACACACGACCCAATCCTACGTACTCCTCAGAAGCTGTGACGTCGCACCAAAATCTCCTGCCTTTGAATCATGCACCACAAGGGATATTCGAAATACCTCTCTGGACGTTGCCTAAGGCGATCGTGCCACTCTCGATCCCTGGTATAACAAAGTGAAAAATATCTACTGCTGGACTTTAGCATTTTGCTTTATCGTATATTGCCTATATGTGGTGTACTGTGGTGCATATTTTTGCTGATGACTCCGTCACGCAGACCTCGTCAGCAGATGCTTTCATGGTACCTCACATGGGAATCACGAAACGCTTCAAAATAGCGAATCGGACATCATCTACTGACGCTGAGCAGACCGGCGTCCGACAAGCTCCCCGCTACATGTTACAGTAGAGTCCAGCAAAATGGACATTATTTTGCGATTCCAAGCTGGTACTTCAACTAATTAGCAATTGCATGAAGCAAATGACCGCCTACAGTCCAGTGGTGTACGACATAATGAATATGTTAACCGAGGCGTCTCAGTCCGGACATACCAGTGCATTGCAATGGATTCCCAGTCACTGGGGTATAGCTGGTAACGAACAAGCTGACGCAGAAGAAAAGATGGCGCACAGTAGCGACGAAGTCATATCACTTCAATTTTCCCGAAATGACATCAATGCTTTGCTGTCTGAGGCTATGAAAACATATATGACACGATGATGGAATGACCCTGATTATCGCCAAGAGCGCCTTTACAGATTCGACTCTGGTCGTGCTTTTCGGCTTCCGTGCCGGCTAAGGAGACACCAGGTGTTGCATATATAAGGTGATATCTTTGCAAGATTGGACAGGAGCAAAACCCTAACTGCAGCGCGTGTCACACGCCAGTGACTATTCATCATATCCTGTGTGTGTGCCCTCAATACGCGACCGAAAGACGGACACTTCAATGCGTCATAGATCGTCTGCACAGCCGACCATTTTCGGAGGAGAAGCTTTTGGGTGCTTGGGAACGTGTAGATCATGCCCAACGGTGCTTGAAGTACTTGTTAAGATTTCTCAGCGAGACAGGTTTAGATGTTCGTCTTTAGGGCATGTGCTAATGTAGCTAATGTATAGAGACTTTCGTGCGTGTCCTGCCCCGCGCAGGACAGTGTGTACAGTGACTCATTGTGCTATACCAAAGTCACTTCTCATCATGCCTCCCTCTTTCTCTCCCTTTTCCCCTTACCCCAGTGAGGAGTAGCAGGCTAGAAACCCGCTGTCCAGGCCGACCTCTCTCCTTTCTTCTAATTAAACATCTTCTTCTTCAAGTACAAAAGTAATCAAAACTTACAAAACAATACAAAATTCAGGTGCCCTTGTCAATCGGCCTAATGAAGGCAAGCTTGGCGTGCGCGTTCCTGACACTTTACTTTTCTTTCTTTCTCTTCTTCTTTCTTTCTTCCTATCCCATTGCGCATTGCTCCGTCCGAACCGTTTCCTTCTTCAATGCTGTGAATTTGACCTTCTTCCACGCGCTTAGCAGCGAAGCACTTCATTTGCTACAGGCAACCATGGTTATGCATTCAATCATGGCGACAATGAAATGTGGCAATGCGAAATGACAATTCACATCTGCACAGTATCAGATTGCCATTTCAGAAACGGCTGATCACCGACAAACCCACGATCGAGAGATAACCACGAACGCATATGACGCAATATCCGGCAAACAAGTGACGTCATGTAGTTGGCACTACCACGAAATTTGGTCTAAAAATAGTTTTCGTAGGCCCCTGATCGCTATGGACTCGCGCTAAGGGGAGCCGGCGAGTCCTTGACCAGTGCGCTTCAAGCAACGCCAGCTAAACTAATATAGACGTATGACTGCAGTGTAATTCGCCTTGGTTTTAGTTGGAAACTTGTTGCAACTTTTATTCGGCACTCTTGGCATCCTCCGCAGATGGATTAAAGCAAGCAGAAGCGTGCCTCACATATTTACAGCGCAGGTTACTTGAAACGCACATTTTTTTGTGTGCTTGAGTTCTAACAAGAAGAAATCACACTTATTCACGCCAAAATTCTGACATTTGTGTTTTCTTCAATGCTCACAATAACGCAATTTTATTACACTGCACACAATGAGCACCAAGTGTAGTAATAAGTACAAAAAGTGCGCGGGCGCTACGTGCTCATGTTAAGAAAAAGGTTTTCTTAATAATTAAACACTTTCATACATTCATTGCACATTGCAGCTATTTAGTAACTGCTCGGGAAATGTATGTCATTTGTAAAACATAACGATTCATTTCCCTTGAATAAAACTTAATTTTTCACTATTATAGTTTGTTCTTTCCACTCCACGTCGCGCTTCAATCGCAGCACCCATAACTTCCCATGCTGATCTTTGCTGGACGATCTGAACCGCTTTTCGCCCGAACCTTCGCGACCTATTTGGATCAATCTTGTGTTTTTCGCGTACGACGCCCAAGTACATGAGTTGTAGAAGCTTCGCTGAAGAGGCATCTCCAGCTTGTTCACGTCATTGCAAAGTCTTTAATTTGACACTATGACACCTCCCAGTATCGCAATCTACGTAAAGGCATGAGCGAACGATAAGCGACAATGCATGTACAAAACAATGAGGGAGTTAGGATTCAACTACTCCACGAGGAACATGAAGAGTAGTCATGACCGTACTTTACAGCAGCGCATATTTTACCAGTGAGTACTTATGTAATGTAGTCGAAGTTTGCGCCACGTATTCTCGTAGCTCGCTTGCTTTGTATATCCGTGTTATATCGCAGGGAACAAAGAACTGACAAACCAATATGCTAGAGCAAATTACATTCATAGGACAATTGCACAAGACTGTGAGTATCAGCGCAGAAATGGTCACAGCCAGTAAATCCCGTAGCTTAAGTGGCTACGGCATTTGAAAGCGTGAAAGCTTTTAGGAGGGCCGTGCGTCTCAAATGGAATAAATATACCCTTTTCGCTGTTTTCGCTGTTGCTGTTATCTAATTACCTGAATTTATTCGGCAGCCGAATTGAATGGTCATTATCGTACTTATAACTATCTTTATATTCATTAGCGTTACTATTTCTTTGCTCAAATATTAGCGCTTCATATCGATATAATACGGGCAAAATATTTTCTCTTTCATCTGTCTTAGGGCCTTAACGAGGCGTCGCGTCACTCAGACCCTTGGACTTTGCGTAATTCAGAATCCTTTCGCGTCCAAGCCGCACTAAGCTGTGTCTTCATCCAGCGATTGGCATCATCGCTCATTCTTTACCATCGTACAACTGAGCGTTGGAACGAAGGTAGCTCACAGCCTCCAAGGTAGGTCACCCATGTGTATTCACGGTGTTTGTACTAAGAGTTAGCCGGAGCGCAGCCGTGCTACGTGGTGCGATCATGAGATTTCTCACCTGCTCGGTCGAGCAACGCTTGAATACCCGCGCGGTCGAGCAACGCTTGAATAAAGGTTTATGAATCATAGGAATACAAATGTAATGTTTATTAGACTGCTATAAAAGTGGAGTCAACGTTGAAACCAGAATTGTGAACACGGCATTACGTCTATGTCATATGTTTACATGTGTACTGTTTAATGATTTGTTATACAATTCGATAGCCAGTACTGGAACCACAATTGAAGTTGCATCAACCTTACGCCTGCATAGTGTCTTTTTCCCGAGCAATTTCAAGACCTGGTATGGCTCTGTGGCAGAATGCCTGATTGCCACGCAGAACGCATGGGTTCGATTCCTGCTGAGGTCCTGAATTTTTATCTTGGCATTCGTCGGGTCTACGCTACCGATGTCAGTTTCTCTTAACGCTCTCCCATTTGAGTTACTAACGTCTGTCTTCGCCGTTCCTGGGTAGATATAAAGTGTCAATCACCTGCGGCGCATAGCCACATGCCGCGGCTCGTGGTTACGCGTATGTGGCACACGTGAACGGAGGAAAGCGTTTGACGACGCACGCGACTGAATTTTCACGTTAGTCATGTCATGATCAGACAGTCTTATTCCTCAAACTTTCTTACCCTCCCATACTAATTTCGGTCTACAGCAAGTTAAAGAGGTGATCAGGAGAGCGCCAATACGCAGGTGGCCAAATAGATAGATAGATAGATAGATAGATAGATAGATAGATAGATGCATACGAAGATAGGAACGCTCAAAGTGGCTGCAGTTCGCTAAAAAATGCTTCGTATATAATATAGCGTGGTACAAGTGATAAAAATAGCCCCAGGTGCCACACAATGCGAAATGCTTAACAAGTGGGTGGTTTAAATCTTGCCACCCATCTGAGAGGGCTCTGCCATGATTATTTTTCGTCAAAGGTGCCACATCAACAAAGTCCACATAATACTTTACAGATGTATAACGGGTACCTCGCTTTTGCGCAGAATGATGCACAATGGTACAGTGGGTACTATCGGACTTCGCATAACCATTATGATTTATGGCACAGTGGGGAGCTGCAGCTGTTCGTGTAGTAGTCGTCCGAAGAGAGCTGACAACGGTCTCCAGAAAGGCCGCGCGTCCAGCTCTCGCTGTGACTGTGCTCTGTGTTCCGCGCAGGCCTATCGTTTTCTTTTTTAGGGGCGAAGCTCCTTACAGCAAGACCTGGTCGGTTGTCAATCGTCGATCCATCCTCTGTACCCCGTAGTGTTCCCTTATCGTACAATAGAGGGCCCTGTCCCATAGAGATGCATCCAAACTTGAGTTGGGTGACGATATACTAGATGGCGCTGTACGCATTCTGTGTCGTCATCTCCATTTCTCGTCTCGTTTCCGAGAGGGCGCTGTCCCATAGACATGCGTACAATATGGCGGTTGGGTGAAGGTACGCTAGATGGCGTTGGCGCGGTGCAGCTGCTCCCCGATTGCCTACTGCGCGGGCTGCGCGGGGGTTGCGCCGGGCGGCGAGCGCCCGCTATCTCGCATTCCCCCGGATCGTCGCCGTACGAGTGCGCTTGCTGGATCGTGCTGCTTGGCGGACCATGGACGACGAGGAGCGCCGGGTGCGGAAGGCCGCGCCGCTGCGGCTCGTGCTCGTCGGCAGGATCCCAAGGTGCGAGCTGAGAGACCGCCGCGACGCGAGCGCGGCGCCAGGCGGATCTCACACACACTATCGCTTTGATTAATGCTGGGCGAAACCACTGAAGATTTCACGGTGTAACCATGATTGCTTCACGAGGTTCGCCCCAACTCTTCAACATTCACCCCGTGGATATGCTGTGATTTTTTTTCTTTTGTGCAAGAATTTCACTATGTGCTAAACTGTTGTCTTACTTTGCAGTTTGACGTGTGGATGTTACGTGGTTACCAACAGCTTCAGGCCCGGAGGAAGTTTTATTTTATTGATTTTTACTGGACCAGTGGTGAGTAGTGAAATTAACCCAATTTCTGCGGCAAACACACGTAAAATGAACCACGCGATCAGCGTTACGCCAATATCGGACACGAAAGACTCGAGAAAGAACCGCTTCGCTGTTAAAAAAACAACGTATATATGATCAAGGAGCCAGTGTAAGTACTGTAAAAAAGAAATATCCCTGCAAGTTTACTGTGATTACCTGGCGTGCATTGCTAGATATGTGAATGCCGATACGCATTTTACTATGCTAAACTTTATTTTCACCAATTCTCCTTACTATTTTAACTACTTAACGGCACGTATGTTGTATATCACTTAATGTGAAGTATATTCTTGCACAGAGGTCCATAAATAACTTTTCCTCTAGGTGAATGCTTCGCAAACTGTTGCACGCATTTAGGGTGAGGTCCTAGCTGTACCCACGCATCCCAAAGCCGCAAGTCATAGTAGGTTTCCCAACCTGCAAAGACACAGCAAATCGTTTGTATTGTGACGCAACAGGTGACGCGACTTTTATGAGGCCTCGGAGACACGGCGAAGCGAGCACACCTGCGGCACAGATTACTGCTCCGCCGAGTTCCCACAGCCGATGATGTAGAAGCACACACATGAATATGAACACGTGGCTTATGAACGCCCACAATAAACATACGTGTATATATATATATATATATATATATATATATATATATATATATATATATATATATATATATATATATATATATATATATATATATATATATATTGTAGCGACGCATTGGAACCTAGAAATGGGTTGCACTCTCCGAAATATTCCCCTCGAACCAACGTAACAACGTACGGGAATGGGTTGGTCACAAAAATAGCGGTGTTGCCCTGAGTTACTTGCACGGTCGCGAAAGGTACCAGTAACCCTTTCCTACTGCAAGCACGGTCAGATGGCGAAAGGAGTGCAACTGTGTCGGAGAGACCGGCGCAGTAGACCGACACAGCCGTTGACGAGCTTGGAGGCACTGTCGTATCGTCTTTGACGAGGATCTTGCTCAGTGCCGAGGGACTGTCTACTGGCGTCAAATGCGAGAACTGCGAGAGTTCAATTTCGGCGGAGGCACAATGAATGACGGCGTCGTGGCGGGAGAGAAAGTCCCATCCCAGGATGACGTCGTGGGAGCATGCAGTAATGATGATGACCTCGACGACATATAGAACGTCCTGAATGACGACGCGAGCTGTGCACACTGCTGTAGGATGAATACCCTGCGAACTTGCGGTACGGAGGGACTGCTGCACCGATTCATACTGCGTCACGGTCCACCCCAGGAAGTTCTCAGCGATCGTGGCCGTGTCTTCCTGTCGGAAGTCGTCGAAGCCATCCTCACGGAGTGCCATTCTGTCCACCGCAAAACTGCTGCTTACCACCCGCAGACAAATGGCCTCACCGAACGCTTTAACCGCACCCTCGGCGAAATGCTTTCGATGTACGTCGCCGCCGACCACACGAATTGGGATGCTATACTGCCCTTCGTCCCCTACGCTTACAATACCGCCCCTCAGAGCACTACTGGTTTTTCACCCTTCTTCTTACTATACGGACGGCACCCTGTCGCACACCATCGACACGATACTCCCGTACACGCCGGACCCATCTGAGTGTGCCCCTATTTCTGACACAGCCAGGCTTGCTGAAGAGTGTCGCGAGATCGCCAAGACCTTCACGACGAATGAACAAGAGCGGCAGAAGAGTATTCGTGATGGTTCCGTCACTTCTGAGCCCACGTTCCTCCCTGGAGCGCTTGTATGGCTCTCGGTCCTTACCTCCGTAGCTGGCCTCTCTTCAAAATTTCCGCCGAAATACGAAGGCCCCTACCGTGTCATCGAGCGCACATCTCCGGTCAACTACCTGATCGAACCCATCGAACAATCTTCGGACATGCGCCGTCGAGGGCGCGACATTGTCAACGTGGAGCGCCTGAAGGCCTACTCTGACCCACTGATAGTGACAAGCTGTTAGGTCGCCCGGCGGCTCCCTTTTCGTCCCCGGGGTAATTGTAGCGATGCATTGGAACCTAGAAATGGGTTGCACTCTCGAGAGCCTTCTAGTGGGTCGTCTGCAAAAAGGACGCCGCTCGCGCTGAGAGTCCGTGCCTGGCCGTGGCTGCCGCTGACGCATTATCGCTGAAGCATTATCGCTGAGTGCCGGCTAATAAACACCTTAACAATATATATATATTGGTCCTCTCCAAACAGATGTTTGGGAAGCTAAAATCAAATCTTGCACTAAAATGTGCATTTACATTTTTATGTTGAATATATTTTCTGCCAACTCGCCCAATCAGCCATTTTGCCAAGCAAAGTAATTCATGTTGTACCGGGCTTCACTGATATCAAATATTTTCGAAACTGTACACAGCAATGACCCCGTCAATTATGCAGCATGCTCGGTTGGAATAAACACACATTCTCCGAAGATATTTTATACTCCTGCGGATAGTCTATGCAACGATGTTTGCGATTGAACAGTTCTTTATGTTTTCTTTAGAGTAGTATTTATTACTTACCGAATTGTTCTTGCGAAACTTTCATTACGGCGCATCGGTACCTCTTGCTCATATAAAGCATCTTCTCCTTGGCGATGAACACACGTCCTAGAAAACGATGTCCGACAAAACATAGCCATTGACTCAGCTGACAAGGGCTGCAATAGTGATTATCTTAACTTGCAGCCGAAGCATTTGACAATAACCAACATATATTCTACTGCTTAAGTCTTCCTCAGGTTTAGAACATGTAATTATTCAGATTTCTGCTATTGTACTTATTCACATTGTCATAATTTTGTATTTCATGTTTTTCTTTTCTCATTTGGGTGCCACTGCTTCTCAGCTATATCTTTTTAGGTAGCGGGAGCTAATCAAGCTGCTTTAGCGCAATTTTGCTCCCGCCTTCCTTCATCTACCAAACATGAAAACAAAGATTTTATTCAATTCAGTTCAAATCCTTATCATTTGAAACGCTAATTGCGGCAATGGCCTAAGTTCTGAAATCGCTTAGAACTTCTTTTTTAAGAAACAGTGGACTGTAAAATTACGTCCACGATTGTTCAAGTCAGTGTCCCGCTACCATTGAAGCAAGTTGCCGTAATCAGAACTTCTTCACTACACACTTAACTACGCTTTCTTGACGCTACCGCACCGGTTAGCCTCCATATATTCATTAGGAATTAATACGCTCATATTAGAGGAACTACGAAACAGAGAAGCACTAAAGCAAGAGCAAAAGCTCACAAGGTCCCTTACGCATTCGCCTAAAAGGACTCGAGAGCGAAAGCCATCTTTTAGGGCGAAGCTCCTAAGGGTGTGGGTCTGTCCCTCCACTGTAGTTGTCGTAGTAGTAGTAGGTAGGTAGATAGCCACGTATAGTGGAATGTACCCACTCCACGTGATAAAGAGGACGATGACGCAGTAACAATGTCAGACTCTTCCAACAACAAGAAGCAACGCAAGAAGCGCGAAAGCCATCTGGACGAGTGTTTGCGTGTTGTCAAGATGTCCAGCTTCTCCAAGGTCGGAGGCAAGCACTCCGGGTCTCAGGACTAGAAGCTAAAGAAGGCAAACAACGTGACCGCGATGTACTCTGGACACAACAGCGATAATAAACATTTTCCCGCGCGACACAAACCGCCAGCTTCCCATAATTTCTCGCCAACCACATGACCACATTAATACCAACGCACATGACGGCCACCAGTTTAGTCGTCGCTTTGCGGCATTTCGTCGATCGTCGTAAAATACCATTGTGGTGGCAACGAATGATTCGCAACATCCCAGCTACGTATCCAAACTGATATAGAGTATTAATGCGGGCTTGGCAGTACATACTGAACTTTCACCAAAAACAGCGCTATGACATAGAAAGGGACATAGAAAGAAGCCACAAGACCAGGCGCTGACTAACAACAACGAGTTCTATTTCGCCTTAGCGGAATATACACGACCGGAAAAATGTATTCTCAGTCTATTTTCCTTATAACTCAATCTATGTCCCGTGTTAGCTTTGTGTTTGCGAAGTGACTTGTACAAAACCATTTTTTTTTGTAATGCAAGTGTGAAACTCAGAAGGAGGGCACACATTTGGGCTGGTTGGTTCATTATTTTGAGTAGACAAACAGCGCTAAGATGACAGGACGAAGAAAGGGCACAAACTAGGGCGCTGAAAAACAACCAAAAGCCATTTTTGATCGTCGGTCAGGGTCGTGGTAGGGGCCCTTTCTTAGTCCTGTCTTTGCGATGTGTTTCTGCATGTGTAAAGTTGAATTTTGGCATCTGGAAACATAGTTGACCGGAAAGTTCTTACACCGCATACTCGAACGCTAGTGCCTGCGACGTCTCAATGTATTGTTAAGTGGGTTCACGTCGACAGGGCGAGAATGTAGCCAATTTGGCACAATGTGGCAAAACCTGCCAGCCCTGCCCCAGTGCCCGGCTGTCGGTGTCGAAAGTGTTTTCCGCTCAGAGTGTCATTGAATCGTAAGTGGGCGCTTTGGAGAAAATCTACAACGTACGCAAAAAAAAAAAAAGATATAGAATAACGGCTTTGCTGATAAATGGTAGCGAATACACTGCTGGCAGCCTGCGGTTCTTCCACCCTTTCAGTGTCGTCATCGTGACTGTGTAACTAAAAGAGCAATCTTAAACGCGACGCATTTTTTATCGAACTGCAGGCACATTGCGCATTTATATCTACGCATTTATCCATCTAACTAGCCGCCTACGTCTAGGTGCTGTCGTGATCTCCTTAACTTGGGGTATACCAAAATTAGTATGGGGTGGTAAGAGGGTTTGGCGAATGTGTGTTGCTGGTCACGACATGAATAACGCGAAAATCCCGTCTTGTACATCGTCAAACCCTTTCCTCGAGACACATGTGGCACATACCCGTATACCACGGGCCGCGGTATGCGGGTATGCGCCACAGGTGTTTGACAGTTTATATCTACCGAGGAAAGGCTAGAACAAATATTGGTACTTTAAATGCGAACGCGTCAAGAAAAAAAGTCAGAGCATATCCACGAAGTGAATGATGATGTGTGGGCGAAGCTGCGGGGGGATCATTCGGGTAACCATGAATCCCCCTGTACATTGCCCACTCGATCACGCAAAGACGGGACACGTCGTGACGCGAGCCCTCGCCACCTCTGGATCGGCTTGCCGGCGCTGCCATGCTGCTGAAGCTGCGCGAGCCCTCGCCGCGTCTGGATCAGCTTGCCGACGCTGCCGTGCCGCTGCAGCTTCACCAGCCCGCAAATCTGGATCCGCTTGTCTGCGTCGCCACCGCCTACTTCTCTCTCGAACAACTTGACAGCCCGTGCTGCAGCCGCCTTTTCCAGCCCTCTACTCCGCCGCCTTGTCTTCTTCGTTCTTCATAGCAGTAGTAGTAGTATCGAAGAGCACTGAGTGACGACCGTCGAAAGAGAGAGGAAGCGTGCCGAGAGCCGAGAGTGGAGCAAGCGCGCCGGAGATTGAAGCGAGCGCCGCAGAGCCATCTAGTGGGCGCCATGCCAATCAAATGAGAGCAGAGCTGCGCCTCTAGCGGGAGCGGCGAGTACTAGCGTGGCTACATCGGGGGGGAGTGATGTACAAGACTCAACCTTATGGAGCTTCGCCCCTAAAAGAGAATGTGCTCTGGAACGCGCTTATTTTTCATCGTCATCAGCGTCATCGTCATCGTCATGGCGTATAATGGTTACCTTGCATGTGCTGTGCCGTGATGGCAGCGTCATCGTCATCGCACTAGCGTGGCTACGCCGAGTGACACCGGCGGAGTGATGGACAAGCCTCGACCTTAAGGAGCTTCGCCCCTAAAACTGACAACGGCACCGTTGATCCAACGAATGCAAAGAATAAATACCAGGATGCCAGCAGGAATTAAACCTAAGCATTCTGCGTGGCAATCAAGTATGCTACCACAAAGCCATGCCAGGTCTCGGAACTGCTTTGGAAAAAGGTCCTATGCAGGCAAAATGTTGGCGAAACGTCAATTGCGGTTCCAGTGATCGTTATCTAATTTTAAAAAAACATTACGTATGTACTCCTATGATACAGGCGTCCCGTCGGGTTAACGCCAATTGGTTTACGTAGCACTATACAGGGCTACCATCCTCGCAAGCACAAGCGATACATATCAGCTTACCGCTTCTGGTGTTGGTAATACTCATGCTGCTGTTGGCGTCGTTAAGCCACGTTAAACAAATAGTTATATAAATCATATGCGACTGTTCAACATATGTCTCTAGGTACAACATTTGTACTTATCTTTAGCTCCATTTCGTACCGTTTCTCTCAATAAAATTACACCACAGTCACATTCCGTCCGCATGCCTCGCATAACATCGATTCCCATGATACGTGGGATGTGCAAAATTTTTTCAGCATACCTTGGTTGCGGACGTGCATAACATCTTTTTGCTGCTTTGAAAATAATCCCTCGAGGTTCCTGGCCATCCATCGGCTACAGGTGTAAAATAACAAAATTAATTGGGTCGTTTAGAAATTTATATGGACACCTTACTGTTGCTCATCATAAAAGTACATCCGTCTGAAGATAATCGACGTGTTACACTGATGCCTCGCTTGATCCACTTTACATCGAACGTAGCCACTCGCGCTCGTATTGTTTGTCCATATACGCTGCGTTGTACATACAAACTGCAAGAACAAAAAAAAAAACACAGTGAAGTTCTGCTCCTCGTTAATAAATCTAGGAAGGAATCAGCAAGAGTTCCGCGTAAGAGAGGAGATTATCGGTATAACAGAAATAATTAGTCCTGACAGGACGAATGAATAGAATGTTAAGCTTATGTAATAAATAGCTGGATAACTTTCAGAAGCCATCTCCTTAAAGAACCCCTGAACAGCCTCTTATAATACAAAAAAAATTACACCATCTTCCCAAAGGGAACCCTGATGGGATGCGGAGCAGCAGCGTTGCGCACGGGTTGCGTCATGGGTTGAACGGCGGTAACGCGGGTGCTGCGGTGAGCGCTGGAAGATTCGTTTGAAGCGATGGCTGGCGTAGGTCTTGTCGTTGCGCGTCAGGCGGCAGCTGCGGGCGCTCCGGCGAGCGCGCGGCAGGCGAGGGAGAGAGTGACGTCACCGCGCACTGTGAGGGGAGCGTGACGTCAACGCGCAGCTGCGGCGTGACCTACTTGGCACCGCTCCAACACCTGCGGCGAGGGGAGCGCGTTGCGGCGTGTTCGTCCGTACGCACGGAGGGACAGCGTTACACAGCCTAGTCAAATAGCTGCTTCGCACCTAAAAATGGGAGTGTTATTCTCTCTTGGCGTTTCTCTTCTTTTTGTCGCAGTTCGTAAGGCCAGAACGGTGATTCACGTAATGTAATTCGGGTACGTGCTCTCGATTGGTTCATATACGAGAAATATCCGTCGTGAATAGTCGCCTAACCTGCTTTCCGATCACGGTGTAAGAATATTCATGTGTTGACACTGTAAGCGGCCACTGACACTGAGCGGCCACATAATGTTCGGTCTCGCGGGCGCACTCTGCTGGGAGCCGTCAGATGGCGCCGCGGCCAACGTACCCTTCGGTGTCCAGGGTAGCGTGTAATGAGGACAACAACCAGGGGGGACTCTGTGACAGGTAGTATAGCGAAAAACCAGAGAAAAGGTAAAAGAAGGGAGAAGGCGCGTGTCGCAATTGGTTACATTAACATGCAGGGTGGCCGAAAAAAAGGCAAAATGGTTCGAGATTGAGGGACAGTTAAACAAGGAACAGATAGGTGTTTATGCGGTTACAGAAACACACCTTAGAGACTTGGAAGAGCCACCACATATTGACAATGATATTTGGGAAGGATGCAACAGGATCATATCACAAAGGAGAGGTGGGGGGTGTTGGAATGCTAATTCATAGCAGAGCAAAATGGGATAGAGTGAAGCAAACGTGTTCGTAGCACCTATGGGTTTCGGGCACAGTAGGTGGAAAGAAAACGTGGCTAGGTGTAGCTTACTTGTGGACGGGGAATAACTGCAGAGAAAAGAATCTGGAGATAGTGAAATGCATAAGCACCGATATTAAAGAATTTGGTCATGATGCCGAAATAATCCTTCTAGGGGACATGAATGCTCACATACATGACCTTGACGGATATTGAGACTCCAATGGCAAGTTATTGCTAGATCTCCGCGAGCAACATAGTCTTGAAATAGTTAACGCGGGCCTAAGTGGGAGGGACAGATCACGTGGGAAGTGGGAAACAGGCAATCGAGCATTGATTATTGTCTCATGACAGAAGGAATCTATGACAAACTTAGAGAGATGAGAATAGACGAGGAAGGCATTAACAGCCTGGGTAGTGATCATAAACGCATAACATTACAAATGGGATACAAAACTGAAAATAAGAACCTAGAATTAAGCATTGGCAGCTGGTATTTAAATGAGAAACAAATAACAAATATAGCCGCAAGAGTCGAGGAAGAAGAAGACAAACTGCCAGGCAAAGACTGGAAGTATAGTGAGCTGCTACATGTAATCACGAAAGAAATAGAAAAAGAGAAGAAAACTATTACTTGGAAAGGAAAGAGAAAGCCAAAAAGTTGGTGGAACAAAGAAATCCGGGATGCGATCGAGAAGCGACGTGAGGCATCACGGCAGCACAGACAGGCAAAAAAAGGAGAAGCGGCCACAGGATGAAGTCAACCAAGTATGGGAAATATATTTAGAGCGAAAATCCATTGTGCAGAAATTAGTCGAGGCAAAAAATCAAAGGCGAAAGTGAACGCTGGATGACAGAGATTCGCGAAAAGAAGAAGGCCGCGCCTAGGATAATTTGGAGCCACCTAAAAGCGCTAGGTAGAAAGTCTGTCACAATGCAACAACATATGGTAGATGAAGGAGGAAATCAATTGGAAGGGTATGAAGCGCTAGGTTACATCCGAAAGGTAACAGCCGATTCGTTTAAAAAGGTCGCCCAGGGGATTCCCCCGGTGAGTAAAAGTATGCAGAAGAGTACAACCGAGGAAGATGTAGTACTTGAGAATTTGAATTGGAAGAAGGCCGAAGGAAAAATTCCTAAGCGCACTACCCCGGGCTTAGATGGGGTTCCCGTCAGCCTCATTAACGAACTAGGACATTGCACTAAAGAAGCACTGCTGAAAGCCGTAGAAAAGTGCTTACAGGAGAGGGAAATACCAGACAGTTGGCGAAAAAAAATTACACCATCTCCCGCTAAAGGGAACCATGTGTAGATGTGAAGCAGCGGGCGCTAACGCTTACACTGGCGGCGGCGTTGACGCTGGCGCTCATCGGAGCGTTGCGCAGGAGAGAAAACTGGGGAGGCGCAAAGCACGCAGTGATGGAGCGGTGTTTCCTACTGGAACATGCCAATCGCTGCTAATGGGCAATGAGAGACAGAAGACTCCGACTGGACACAGAGACCCGCAGTCCGCTTTTAGTTAACGCGCACGCTGCGAAAATTTTTATTGTTCAACAACGCACAGGAGAAATCTCCCACCGGCACCAGCATGGAGGTCAAGATCCATTGCCATATATACGGGGTGGCCAGTGAACGGTTGTGCAGCGCGAGCAGTCGGTTTTGTCAACCAAGAAACTCGCTAGCAGACGCTGCCTGCGTCGGCCTCGCGAGGCGAGAGAGGGGGGCGGGGAGCGTAGGAGAGGAGAGAGAGGGGGGACGCGCATGCGCAGTGGGAGTGTGGGCGCCGCGGGCAGGGATGCCTAGAGGGGAGAGCGTAGGAGAGAGAGGGGGGACGCGCATGCGCAGTGGGAGTGTGGACGCCGTGGGCAGGGACGCCTAGAGGAGAGAGGGGGGAGCGTAGAAGGAGAGAGGAGGGAAGGCGCATGCGCAGTGAGGATGTGGTTGTCGCGGGGAGGGATGCCTAGACGAGAGAGAGGGGGGGAGAGGAGGTTTTTATTTTTATTTTTTTGAAAGGGTTTGCGCATGCGCAGTAAGGGTGGTCACGCCGCACACCACCACCGGATTAAGCTTCGCCATAAGATGCTTCACATCTAAAAGTAGAATGAACTTAATCTATAAAGGCAGGGGAGAAAAGGATAACATTCGCTCGTATAGACCGCTAACCATTACATCGGTGTTATACCGGTTGGCGATGCAAGCAGTAAAATTAAAAATATAAACGTGGGTAGAGCAAAATGATATTTTGGGAGGAGGAGGAGGTGAAACTTTATTTCACCAAGGGGTTCGGGCACATACGGCCCAGGGCCCCCGCACGACCCCACTGCACTATGCGTTCATTAGGTCGTGCAATTCCATGACGTGCGCGGCCCGGACAGTGGCGATCTTCTGCTTGGCCGGGTCCGTCGAGCGCAGCAGGGTCTCCCATTCCTCCCATGTGGTCAGTGGCTCCGGGCCCCGCGGGGAGGGTCCGCCGGGCATTCCAGGAGGATGTGGGTAAGGGTAGCGTGGGGGTGGGTGCATTGAGCACAGGATGGGTTGTATGCTCCCGGGTAGATGCGCGAAAGGAAATAGGGGGAGGGAAGTGTGTGGGTCTGAAGGCGACGCCATAATATTTGATGAAAATTGTCCAGGGATCGGTGGGGTGGGGGGGGTATAGCTGGCGTTCGGCGCGATATGCTTGGGTCATCTCGTTGAACGAGCGAATGCGCTCCCTGGAAGAGCCCGAGAACTCCAGAATGGATTCCGAATCGACAGGCGGTTAGACGATAACCTGTTTGTTCTTACACAGTGTATAGAAATATCAAAAATAGAAAACAGGCCCTTATACGTAGCTTATCTAGACATCACCGGGGCATATGACAACGTTAATCAGGAAATTTTGTGGGATATATTGAAGGAAGTGGGCATAGGTGACGACTGTATACAGCTTTTGAGGGAAATATACCGAGAAAATACAGTTTGTGTAGAATGGGAAGGAATAAGCAGCAAGGACAGCGTTGACATTAGCAAGGGGCTGAGACAGGGATGTCCTTTGTCCCCGCTGTTATTCATGCTGTACATGGTGAGGATGGAAAAAGCGCTAGAAGGTAGCTACATTGGATTTAATCTGTCACACAAACAGGCAGGCGCGATGGTTGAGCGGAAGCTTCCAGGTCTATTTTATGCTGACGATATTGTCTTATTTGCGGACAGTCAAGATGATATACAGCGGCTGGCAGATATCTGCGGAAGGGAAGGTGAGGCTCTAGGACTAGGTTTGAGTGCAACAAAATGTGGATTGATGGTATTCAATGATCACGAAGACCATGCGGTCTTAATACAGGGCCAAGAAATACCGAGGGTAAGCGAGTACAAGTACCTCGGAGTGTGGGTAAATGAGGGGGGATAGATATATGGAGGTACAAGAGAAAGCATCGGTAACAAAGGGAAAGAGGAATGCTGCAATCATGAAGCACAGAGCGTTATGGGGATACAATAGGTACGAGGTGCTTCGAGGGCTATGGAAGGGTGTGATGGTTCCGGGGCTTACATTTGGGAACTCAGTGGTGTGCATGAAGTCAGAGGTGCAATCAGGAATGGATGTAAATCAAAGGACTGTGGGACGCCTCGCGTTGGGCGCTCACGGGAAGACGACAAATGAGGCTGTAAAGGGTGATATGGGATGGACAGGTTTTGAAGTGAGGGAAGCTCAGAGCAAAATTAGATTTGAAGAGAGGCTGAGGAAAATGAAGGAGAGTAGATGGGCAGGGAACGTTTTCAGGTATTTGTATAGAAAAAGCGTCGACACGCAGTGGAGAAAAAGAACTAGGAGGCTCACCAGTAAATATACGGCTAGCAGTGTGGGCGACATGGCAACAAGGAGCATTAAGCGAAAAGTCAGAGAGGCGGAGATGACTTATCGGATGACAGCGATGGAAAAGAAGCCGGCTCTCAGTGACTACCGAAAGGGAAAAAACGAAATAAGGAGGGAGAGGTTTTATGATAATTCAAGGGGAAGCGCTTTACTGTTTCAAGCAAGGTCGGGTTGCCTTAGAACGCGTAGCTATAAAGCGATATTCTGTAACGAAGAACAATGTACATGCTGTGGGGGAACTAAGCAAACGATGGAACATGTACTGATTGAATGTGGCGATATCGACCCAGATATACGTGTGGGCACGAGTCTACATGAAGCATTGGGTTTTAGGGACAACAATGCAAAGCTGAACACGTCCTCGATAGAAATAAGTAAGAGACGGTTAGAGTATTGGTGGCAGAAAAGTAGAGATAAAGGACAAAAATGAAGAATGGGGAAAAATAAGGTCATTCTGCCTTAAGAGGCAGAGAGATGGACCGTGAATTCGTATTGTTCTTTGCTATAATAACATAGATTTAATCAATGTAGATGAGGCATTAGGCCAAAATAAAAAGAAAGTTTTTTTTCGAGCCTGGTGGCAGACATGTCACCGCCCCGTTATAAAGGGGGCGCTCATAGCATCCATCCATCCAGCGAAGCGGTGCTGGCGAAGTGAAATTCCTCTGCCTCCCCAAGGTTTTCGTTCCAGGAAGTGCGAGTAACACTAAAAGTGCGAAGGGAATTTGTTATTTCAGATTAAAAGATAAAAGTGTACCAGGTTTAAGGGTTCATTACCACGCAAATGCCTTGTGCAGGGTGTGAACGTCGTAAACACGGATCGATCGGGAAGTACCAAAGCTAAGTTCCGCTCGCGCGCACTAGTATTTTCGTCTGTTTACGGCATTCATCGATGCAAAGAAAAATAAATTAAAATAACGTTAGCCAGCGTGTTATCCCTACATCAAAATATTTCCCGGTGGGGAATAAATGCAAGGAACTCCCACGTGCTTAGATGTAGGTGCATGTTAAACAGCCCCGGATGGTCAAAATTAGTCAAGAACCCTAGACTAGGGCGTGCCTCGTAATCAAATCGTGGTTTTGGCGTGTAAGGCCGCAAAAATTATTGCCCATCTATTAAAAGTTAATTGTTGCTGCACGAGTAACGTATTTCATGCGTATTGCTGCTTTCATTTACACAGGAAAGCGTTGAAGTATAGTTGCGCTTGTTCATTACGAACGCGATATAAATAAATGTTTGAAACGCGCGAGTATTCCATATGAAGCACACTAGAGCGGTGCAGTTCTTCCGCGATATATATAAATATTTGAATCACGCGAGTATTTCATATACAGCACACTACACTCTAAGGCAAAAGGGTGTGTGGTTTGTCCCTTTGGGGACTAACGGGGCTGCCACAACCATTAGTCCCTTTAAGGACTGACGGCACCGGGTCTAACAGTTAGTCCCCTGAAGGGACTAACATTTAGTCCTCACATATACACCTTAGCGGGCAACCGTTAGTCCCCACAGTTGAACCTCAGTGGACTAACATTTAGTCCCCCCCATTTACACTTTACCGCGCAACCGTTAGTCCCCACAGTTGCACCTCGCCGGACGAATGGTCGGTCCACTCAAATACTCCAGTCGGATGAACTTTTTATCCCCAAGATTATTTTCGACAGTTACTCTCCGCAAGACCACTTTTTTCGCGTGTTTTTCTCCGCAGTGAGCGACAAATTGCGCGGAAACGAACACGCGAAAAAATATTTAGTCATGCGTGTTTCACTGCTTTCGCAGTCAATGCAACAACGAAGGACAAAAAGTGAGATAATGAAATGTTTTATTTTTCTATATACATATAAAGTATCTGCATTCTTTCGGTGAATTCACTGTGAAGTGTCAGATACAGGTCCAGCCACGTTGTCATATCTCGTACAGCCTGTTTGTGAAGCTGCTCCAACGGAAGCGATAGATGACTGGCACCGCACGCACCACCGCCCACAGCACATTGTCGAACACCGCTGCACAAAAAGATGGCAAATAGTTAGTCACACACGAGAGAGAGTACGAAGATGCACGCACACGGCAAATACGTACAAGGTGAAATAAGAACAGCCGTCTAAAATATGGCATGCAAATAATTTCACCGTGATGTCATACATAGCGCAACAGCCGCAGCCATCACGCCGAGGCGCCGCGAACCGCCTTGCCGCCAACGAGTCGGCGAGTTGTCTGCAAGCGACGTCGTACTGCTCGAGTAAGCGAACGCAGGGCCGAACGCGGAGCTTCTGCAGCCAGCGAACCTCGAACAGAAGAGCGAGCGAACGCAGGACCGCCGCCGAGCTGCTTGCGAGCAAGCGCTGAGGAGGCCGAAGTAATGGCGACCAGTTGCAACGAACTTCCTCGAGCGAGCGGCAGGGTACAGCGAGCGAACGCTGGGCCGCTGCACGAACGGCGCAAAGATGCTTCCGGGTGAGCGCCGAAAACGGCGCCGAGGCGAAGCCAATGGTAATGGCGACCAATTTCCACAGACTTCCGAAGCATAGCTTAAGCCGGCTAGCTAAAGTCCCCGCCAGCTGCCGGTGCACTTCAAGCGCGCGACATACAAAGCTCGTTGCCGGCAACCGCAAATGCGTTTTGGACGAGTGGCACCGCGGCGGCGAGGCCTCCGCCCAATATCGCGAGCCCGCGGCGAACACTCGATGAGCGAGCGTGCGGGCGGCCGACGCCAATGGCGACCGATTTCCAAGCAATCACAAAGCACAGGCGATCTCACACCCAAGCCAACCTTCGTGGGGCGTTTCGTGCGCGCGATATACAACACGATCGAAGCCCGTTGCCAAAATGCGCGATGCGTTTCGCGCACGCGACAGCTACGGCAGAATAAAGTATGATCACTTACTTGTGAAAGAATCCGGCGCCGATTTCTTCACAGAGTCAGACTGAACTCATGGATCCGATAGGCCTACTGTATTCTCGGTCGCCATTCCCAGCCGGTGGCGACGCAGTGCCGCAGTGCCTTGACTACGCCAGAGATATACAGCACGGCGTCGACGGCGTCACGACGTGTTGAGACCCGCTCTTGACTTCATAGGTGCGGCGAAACGTAAAAGCACCACCGTGCACACGCTCATCCACGCATACGTGCATATCTTCTAAAGCCCCGCGGCGTAGTAGGCGTAGTTCCTAGATCGACGAACTCTCCGAGCGCGGCGCAGCGCGGCACGCGCCACCACGAAAACAAGCGAGAAGACTGACCCATGGGCGAGGAGGACGGTTAGTTCCCTTGCACGGTGTAAGAATATACATATAGACAGGTGCTGACACTCTCCCCGCAACGCATTGAAAAGCGCAATCCCCGCGCGTCCAGATAATGTTCGGGCCGTTATCACTTATCGAGACGGCTGACCCCGTTCGTCGTAGCGCCATCTACGAAGGCACCGATTAAGCAATCGGTGCATTCGTAGATGGCGCGATGACGAGCGGGGTCAGCCGTCTCGCCAGCACACTCGGCAGAAACGCGCATGCTGCTGATTCATGGTTCTTTTTGCTGGCATGAGCGTCCGCGCTGTTTTGAAGCCACGCTTTTTTTGTTCGCGTGCGTGTTATGCTCTTTTATCGATGAAGGCGACATCGAATTGCTGAGAGGTTCCCGAAATGGGCAGAACGTGTTTTGTACTCAACTGCCGTTCTGGCTATCGGACTTGTGCGCAGCGTGTGCCTCTTTTTAAAGTGCCGTCTGACAGTGATCGTCTGGAGCAATGGCGCCGTGCAATACCGAGGGCAGACCGAATTCTAATGCCTACGGACCACGTCTGCGCCAAGCATTTTACAGACGACATGATTTCAACGGGATATCACGCGGCGTTCAAGGGAAGAGTGTTACTGGACGCGCCAAAGAGGCCTATTCTATCGATAAATGCCGTACCAACCTTATTCCCAAACTGCCCTAAGTACCCCACACGGTCAAGTACAGCTAGAACACCTCTCCAGAAGAGAGAACCTTTTGTACAAGCACCCAAACGATGTCGGGAGGAAGTCGACAACACCGATGCGACGCAACCGCGGCTTGTTTCCTCGGCCACTGTGGTGTTTGTCGGCCCGGAAACAGCCTTACAGCCTCCGGAGAAGCGACAGCATCTTGAAACTGCCGCATTGACATCATGCCTGGCAGTTGGTGTTTCGACAAACACACCGCTTCGAACGAAAATGTTGGGGAGGCAGAGCAATTTCAATTCGCGAGCCCCGCTTCGCTGGGTACGTTGGCCGCGGCGCCATCTGACGGCTCGCAGCAGTGTGCGCCCGCGAGACCGAACGTTATCTGGCCGCTCAGGCGCGCGCAGTGTCAACACCTGAATATTCTTACACCGTGTTCCCTTGACAACGGTTTGCACACGTGACGTATCTCTGCACGCGGCCTGCACCTCCCGCGCGGTTCATCCCTTTGGAGACTAACTGGTTTGCACACGGCACGCATCCCTCGGTGGTTACTCAATGGTCTATCCGTTAATCTCGCGCGCCTATTGGGCTCCGTTACTCCTCTTTCGGGTAATTTTGCCTTAGAGTGTAGAGCAATGCGGTTGTTCATGTCTAGTTAGGGCAGTTCGGGAATAAGGTTGGAATGGCATTTATCAATAGAACAGGCCTCTTTGGCGCGTCGAGTAACGCTTTTCCATTGAACTCCGCGTGATATTTCATTGAAATCATGTCCTCTGAAAAAATGCTTGGCGCAAGCATGGTCCGTAGGCATTAGAGTTTGGTCTGCCCTCGGTATTGCACGGTGCCACTGCTCCAGACGATCACTGTCAGACAGCACTTTCAAGAGAAGCACACGCTCCGCACAAATCCGATATCCAGAACGGCATTTCGGTACAGAACACGTTCTACCCATTTCGGGAACCTCTCAGCAATTCGATGTCACCATCGTCGAGAGAAGAGCATAAAACGCACGCGAACAAAAAAGCCTGGCTTTAAAACAGGCCAGCAAAAAGAACCAGAATCAGCAGCATGCACGTTTCTGCCGAGCGTGCTGCCGAGACGGCTGACCCCGCTCGTCGTAGCGCCATCAAAGAAGGCACCGATTAAGCTGCAAGATAACTGATAACAGCCCGAACATTATCTGGACGCGCGGGGATGGCTCATTTCAACGCGTTGCGGGGTGAGTGCCAGCACCTGTCTATGTATATTCCTACACCGCGTTTCCGATGCAGTCGCCCACCCTTTCTTCCTTGCCGCGCATGACTATCGTGCGCGATCAACTGATTTCACTTCGTTATGTGAGTTTGCGACTGCGAAAGCGGAGAGAACAGCGTGTAGCCTACAAGCGCGAATTCCCGATAGGCTCAACGCGTTGTCCTCACATTGTACACGTGCATTAATGAAGAAATAAGTGGCGAGGAGGAGATATCGCCTGTAGGAGGAATTTTGAAAGCGAGAAAGAAACCTCTGGCTCGTTTTTGAAATTGGAGTGGTTTAGGGGCTCTTTAAAGAGCAGTGACTCAGAACTTGTATAGACGAGCTGACTCTGCGTTCACCGGAATGTAAAAAAAAATTGCTATGATGAAGCTTCTTGTCTTGTGTTTTGTAGTAGAATGATAAAACAGATGCTTGGGCTAGTTGGTGATTTGAAATCAACATCTTTGCGCAGCGCAAGAAAACGAGGACGTAGGGAGGACACAACACGGGCGCTGACTTCAACTAAATTTTTTTAGCGAAAACGCTGGAAATATATACACATGTATGATAGCAAGCAGCACACTACAGCACAAACGCGCAACCCATTGCATTACAGCCAGATACTCGATATCTTGCTAAGTGGGTGCAACAGCACACCTCAGCACAAACTCACAACTTATTGCGTCACAGCCAGATACTCGATTTCTTTTTTAGTGAGCGCAACAGAAGGCATGCTAACACAGAGGTCACCCAGTAGTTGCATTTGATTAGCCTCGATGATTTCGCGTGTTAGCTGCTGACGATGTTTCGTGACAACGGTGCACTTTTCGAGTAGAAGTACTCCAGTTGTGTAGAAATACGCTTTTTGAGATCCATAAACACTTACGTGTGGCGCGCATACTTAAAATAGCAAGACACGTTGGCGTGTTAGTTGCCATTCAGATTCCATAACTTTGACATCCCTACACAACACCTGAAAAACGTGTGGAGACGGTAAAAGTCTTCACAACGCATCCATAATCATTGTGGACATATATCATGCCTGTCGAAACAAATGTCGATAGATATTCCAGTGTTTTAACAGTGCAGTGCCAGGAACAGACAAAAAAGTCAGTTTCGCCACTAGTGCGAAGCAATGAATGCGACAGCAAGAAATTAGAATGTCACACGAAGAACGACAAGTAGCTCGATACTTGCAGTGCGCCGCCACAGCACAAATGACTCTCGAAAATGATACATAGGTATTCACAGGACAAGCGTGAACTAACAACTGTCATGGTTGTTTCGTGTTTGTATTTCAGCAACGCGCTGCGAGTGTCCTCAATGCAGACGCCGACGCTGTTGTTGTTATTTTTGCCTCTGACATGGCTCATACCCAGTCACGGGGATTGGCCAAGAATCGACTATATGGTACAGATAGACTTTTCGACGCTGTTTGATATTTCTTTTTCTTTTAAACTGCGGCACGTGGAATGAGCCCTCTGCGTCTCCTGCCACGCGGTGGCGTCTGACGCCAAGTGTGCCCGGTGTTCTTTGTTTTCCCTTATTTTCCTGATACATCTTGAGTGGTACAGAAGGGGGCCACTTTTTCGTGCTCGTCTGTAGGGCAGTTTTCAACTTGAAAGAAACTATAAAAGCGATGCGTGATAGAAAAAAAACGCTGAAGTTGTTCCGCGATCTGCGTACCGCGAGCGGCAAATGGTGCATATGAATAACTCGCCGTTATATCGCCAACGCAAGCATGGCGTGTGGCTGTGGTGGCTAGCAGAGCAGGCTGCGGAGCGAGGGGTCGCTGGTTCGAATTCCCGGTAAGATGCTTTGGATTTTTTTTCCACTGATTTATTTTTCTTTACTCCTTTTTATATATATAAATATATATACATATCCGGGACATGACGGTGACGGCAAAAATCAGCTGAGAGTGTCCATATAATTGCTATCGCAATAAAAGCAGAAAGTACGTTGAATGGCCAAGGCCTGTTACAATGAGGACAGACTAAAGACGTCAAAGCGAGTGAATCATTATTGGGCATATTTATGCGCATTATGAGGCATGCGGATCTAATAGATCAGGAAATAAATCATCGAAGCTGTTGGCATGAAGAAATAACATGAAGTTTTATATTCATTCTGTCTAGCTTGGTGTGAGCCACAAGAAGGCACATGGGCCTATCCTATGTAGCCGATACAGGTACACTGTCGGCTATTAAACTATACTTGTGCAAAGATGAACTTTTTCAAAAGTCGTTGCACATAGGAGTTCATCAATGTAGAGCCTGCATACTGTCCACAGGCCATTTGATCATCCTGATTGGGTTGAAACTTTGAGTTGTTAGTTCAGCGCTTCTATTCTCTATATCTATACATCGCAGCCATTCCAGCTGTGATGCTTTTGAATGTTTGTTATGATGCTTTTTATATTGAGGTTGCCTAGTATTGCCCTATTCTAAAAAACAAGTCGAGGCTCACTTTTACCTTGCTTTTGCACGCTTCTGTGAAATGTCCCCCCCGAGAAGTAGTGAAAGTAGACGGAACTATTTATTTCTTCATCACGTATTCCGCAGCCGCTGTAGACTTACGGTCATTGTGAGCCACATGAGTTATGTGGTACGGACACGAAGTAGCACGACGTAAGAGAGAGAGAGAGATATGCAAGGAAAGGCAAGGAGGTTAACCAGACGCACGTCCGGTTTGCTACCCTGCACTGGGGGGAAGGGCACGACGTAAAATTCCCGCGAAAGTCATACAGCCATGAAGCCATTAAGTCAGTCGAGAAGGAAATATTGAATGCACAGTAATTCTCAGGTTAACGAGATGGTGAATTTTGAATTTAAGAGTTTGTGATGTGCATAAAAAAGGAGGACGTACATGTGTTATTAAGTCCGCGAAATTATAAGTTGAAGCCTACGTAAAGGAGCTTCGATATAAATCAAAGAAAACAAATAAACCACGTGCTCACTTTTGCAGCGTGTTAATGAGCAGTGATAATGAGAAACAGCAACGCAAGTGGCGGCAAGCCATGTGCGAGTGGACTGAGACAAAAATGAACGCTGAGGACAAGCTCAAGACGACCTGAAAACGACCTGTTTGCCGCTTCGTGCTCCTGTGCGCACATCTGCACGCATTCCCAATGCACGTAGTTTCATGCGGATTCATGGTCACGCTCACGCATTCAACTCATCAGCACTACCTAGAGCTATTGCGCATTGGGATGGTCTTATGAATCACATTGCATTCATCTATAGTCGCGAAACTTTCCGTTATAAGCTGGTTTCCTCGCGTGTTAGTATGGTACAACGTTGTTGCACTTTGCTATATGTAATATTTTTTTTCCTATTCTTACTTTTAACTGCGAACCTGTTCTTACTCGAGCTCCAATGAAAATATTCTAGTCATCTAGTTATCATTCCTAAAGCGCTTGTTTCCCGTTCATTTATTTTCTTTTTTTGCGCAGATTAATGAGAATATTCTAGTGATCTAGTTATCAGTCCTGAAGCATTTTTTTGCTGGTTTGTTTATTTATTCATTAAGGCGAACGCCTTAGAAGCCTCATCAAACGCGAAAATTCACCGGCTTCCCACGGCGGTGTCTCCGGTCGGTTGCGTGAACACGAGTGATGCAATAAATTATCGTCACGCGGTGACGTCACCGTATGACGTCATTATAATGTCACGCAGCTCCTAAATTTATGACGGCACTATGACGTCACGTGGATAAACGTCACACGATGCCGTCGTCACATGAAATCGTAGCTTGGACCGAGGTGGGCCGATCACAGAGGTACTGCAAAATCAGGCCAGGCGCCTCCGATCATGGAGTCAGTTGAAAACCACGTTAGGTGCAGAAAGCTTTCGGAGGGTGGCCGGGCAGGATTAATGCAATCGACTTAGAAGAAAAAGAAGATGGCTTTCGCCTTCCAGTTGCCTTTGGCGAGTGCATTAGAGAACCTATGAGTTTTTTATTTATTTATTTATTTATTTATTTAAAATTCCCTACAGGTCCATTGAAGACCATTGAGTAAGGGGGCGTCAGTAATTACAGAACAGAAAAAATATGAACGAAAAGCAGGAAATGTACTGCCAGCTCCACTTCGCGAACACTCTCTAAACAGCGAATCTGACGCCCCCTTCCTCAGGCTTTCCTTCACCCATATTTGTGCGCCTGTCATTGGTTCACCCTTTCCGTGCACCGAGACTTGCCCTCGATCATCTTAGCGCGGCGCAGCCCTTCCTCTCTTACCCAGTTCCACTTTTGCTCCGCCTCAAGATCCCTTCACCAGCGTTACGACAACGGACGGGGAAATTCACAAAGCAGAAATAGCGCTCATACAAAAACGCAACTCCCGTTCGCTAAGTGAAAGAGCACTGTTAAATTTTGTGTAACATATATTAAAATTTTACCATCACTCATTACCATATTCCTTCACGATCATGGAATGTCTTCCATCATAAGGTAGATATTGTACTTTGCTCTGTCAAATGTCTAGCTTTAAATATTCTACTCTACATGAAGGAGGCATGGTGGGTGATGTTTTGTGCCCCTCCGAACAAGTAAAAACATATGAGAGCAGTATTATATACGTACAAGTAGAACACGTACCACAAAAAAGATTTAAAAAAAGATGCGCAATGTTTACCTGTCTGATATCCAGTTTCCAGCAATTGCCTATTCCACATGTGAATAAACCATTCGCCAATGTCATCAACGCTAAAACCAGGACACTCAAACAAAGCTGCTTTTCAGTCATGCTTCTGGCAGCAGCTGCATTTGAGCACGTGGGAAGACAGAAACCACTGCCTGGTGGCTTCTTCTGAGAAAGAACGAGGTATATTGGAATTAGATGCATAATACCCATGCAGCTTTGATATAAAGCTTGCAGGTGCGCATGCTACATTGTGTTTTGCAGTTCGTATGAATAGGACCTTTCATCCACGCTGTTCTTTCTCTGTATGCGGCTCCGCGCCTTGTGTTTCCCCATTTCTGTGAAGTCGCATCCGTGCTACTGTTTGCTTTCTGCCTCTAAATGATGTCTCCTGCTGCTACTTTACAAACAAAAATACCCCGAGGCGGGCATTTAGTGGGCTGCGGGTCCTGCCTATTACTACTTGTGTGAAGACGGCACACCGTTAATGAAGCTTCCATAGGTGTTAAATGGCGCATTGTCATCACTTTCATTTCCTCACAAAAGATGTGTATGAAAGTATGGAGAATGAGGTAAATCCTGAATTTGACGTCATTCATCAAAATGGAGTTCCAAGAACAAGACAATGAAATCAAGGGAACGACGTTTCTTTACTGTTTGTTCTGTGTTCCCGTCATTTCTTCCTAAGATTTGTATAATGCCCTTAAGGCTGGCCGACAGTCATACCACTGCATGTCAAGCAGAAAGGTCTGCCTTATCAAAAAAAAAAAACATTTTGGGTTGGGCTTAATAGTTAAGTTCATTAAAGCGTTAATCGATGCTTTGTTCGTATCATGGACCTCGGTACGTAGTCGTACGGAATGCCGTAGAGGGCTCTCGTTGGATATTTCGGGCTCTGGTACATGTAGGATACCTATAGCAGAATGGCCTCACTTATGTTCCATGTTCGTTTTACATTACATGGAAACGAGACTGAAAGCAAAAAGCCTGCGAACCGCTGACGTACAAAGCGGCAAGGGTTCAGTGAGGATGAGCCCGTGTACACATCAATGCCTTTTCCTGAAAACAAAGTTCTCAGCAAAGCACGGGAAGTAAGGTGAAAGAACAGTTGGAAGCTTGTCTGGGTGAAATTCATAACGAGATAATAAAAATGTGCCTGGGACAAATAGGTCAGGCTTGTATAGTTACTAAAGAGTCAATTTCGGCACCTCCATCTTGTTGGTTTTTAAGTGTAAGAGCACAAGAATTTATATCTATTACTTTCGCCTGCGATTTGCAGCAGAAGGTAGGTGTGCTGAAAAAAAAAATTGGGATATTTTTGTAACTTGTGTTTTCCGATCTCGCTTACAAATCTGTTTACGGCTCGCGATGCGAATACTTACTTTGAACTTTTCTTGTATGCCAAAATTGCATTTGTCTTTTCGCTTTTATGTGCACACTGTGCTGTTTCATTTTTTTCACCGCGTGTTCAAATACTTGTGTTAAGAAATTACTTTGCACACAGGTTGGTCTGTGCATTCATTTGCGTTTTTTGTTACAGTGCACATATTGCTCTTTGTTTTCATATGCATTCTTACTATTGTTTCGGAATTCCGGATGTTAATTAACTTTTACTCCAAACAAAATATCATAAAGGTAATCAAACTCTACTCCCATTTTATGTAAAAATGAATGCACCACGAAAGGTCCGATTGCGTTAAATTTACGAATAGTAGGCCTGAGAAACAAGCATTTAAAATTTCTCCACATCAACGTGCATTTGGCGCGTTCTAATGAATACGACTTAGTTGCTTTTGTTGAAACATTTAGCTTGAATTTGTCAATTATTCTGTTTACGCACACATGGCATCGAAATGACGTAGGTGCTATTAAGATCTGAGGATATAACCTAATGAGCTTGAAAAAAAAACAACAGGATGTTGTGGTAGCGTTTGCATCTATCATAGAAACATGGTTACGTGCGAATGCTTCACTGCTTAGACACTATGTTCAAATTACATCGAATGCTTTCGTGTAAGTGTGAAAATATTGCGTTATTTGTAGTGTTGAGGCCACCATATGGACCATGCTCTTTTTCCTTGGTCTGTCAGTCTGCTGTCATCACACGCGTTCCAGTCACAGTTGAAATGGAGTACCAACTAGCACGTACCTAAACTTTACAACAGATGTAGACATCTACGTTTTTTTTCGGTATCTCGATAACTTCTTCGTGTTCATAACGACTCAGAGTGCACATTGTCATGGGCGGTGACCTAAATATTGGTGTGTTAGGGAGCAAGATA
This sequence comes from Rhipicephalus appendiculatus, assembly GCA_030522465.1. Classification (NCBI taxonomy): domain Eukaryota; kingdom Metazoa; phylum Arthropoda; class Arachnida; order Ixodida; family Ixodidae; genus Rhipicephalus; species Rhipicephalus appendiculatus. The sequence continues at coordinate 55,782 of JALIZH010020033.1, forward strand.
AAGCCATGAGATTTATCGGCTGTCTCTCATTCCACCTTTGTCTCAAATGAAGTTTCAATCCTGCCAGAATTACGCCAACAAGTCAAAATTTAATAGATTAGTTCCTAAAAAACGGTTCTACAAGTAAGTGGCCATCAAACCATATACTTTATTTTGGCTACACACCTGAAAAAAACAGACGCAATTCTTTTCCGTGGGTAAAGTTCCAAAGAACGAATCGTTATTCGGTTTTGTCATTCTGATATTAAATTAACGGTCTAGAAGGCGGCACGTGCTGTTTTTTTCTTGCGACGTAGTGCACTGCTGATAAAGCCATGAGATTTCTGGAGATTGCCCGCTTGGCATGTTAAAATCACTTTCCATATAAAACTAAAAAAAAAGTAAAGGAGCCCCTCAGCCATATACCGGGCCATATACAAACATGCTTTCTTGCTGCAATCATTAAAAAGTTAATTATTGAATCTGAGTTAATTGGGCACCTGAAAGCGATAATTATTTTCTCATTGCGTGTACCCCTGGATGTATAAGTTATCTGCAAAGGTGGTTTTCATGTTCTTCCCAGTGCTGAATTTTAATGAAACGAGAAAGCTTAACTTTGAACACCCGGTATAACCCCTCGTATCCTTACAGTGAAGAAAAAAAAATTGATATTGAAATGCACTTATTAAAGGACGTGACCCAGGTGCGTTCAAGGTTTTATAAAATATGCCATAATAAGGTGACGAAGCTTGACGATACATGACTGTGTATTCTTGCTAAACTTGCCTGCGTGGTAAAATATACAGAGACGTGGAACAAAATTAAACGCTGTAACATCTGCAAGGCAACTGCACGACACAATTGATGATATCACCATATTTAATAAAGTATACATAGGAACCGGACTGGCTAACGAATTCCATGAGCATTTTACAGATCTAATAGATATTACATCTCACGTTGAAGCTCTGAATGACCTGCCCCGCCTACAAAGATTTCCCTATTTACTACAATATGACATGAAGACAAGGTAACAATATGCTCCTACGCGTTACAGTAAGTAGAGCGGAAGCCATCAATTGTTTCAAACTAATTTATTACTTTTGTTAATGACTTTCTAAGACTGCAGTTAGCACACATATGCAATATTGATTTAAAAACCGGTACTTTTCCCCAGCATTCGAAAACACCACAGTAACTGTGACATATCAGGGGGGAGAGCAGATTGCGTAGGTAAATGAAAAATTAGCGCAGCTTCGATTAAGTGGCCTAATTCAAACATCACAGCTGGAGGGTACCTAGCTGATTCTGGCTTGGTTAGACTTTCATCCTCTTACTCCTCTCTTTCCAACCCCATGGTACATTACACTATACGTGCCTATGCTTGCTCTTTTCTTTGAATGCGAAGCATCTATGCTCGACCCTACCTACCGTGTGAGACGCCGTCCACTTTAGTTACCGCTCCTCCCGCTAGAGGCGCTTCTCAAGGAACTTCTTGAAGAATCCGCTAGAAGGCGCTGGTCCGGGCGCCATAAACCTAGGTTGCGCATTCTTTCAGTGACACTCAATGGGAGCGCATCGGTATGAGCGGTAAACAGCAGTCTGACTCATCCGCAGCTGCTGCTCGGCGCGCTCCAGCCGCTGCCACGAAACGGCAAAGGCGCCAAGCCGACCCTGTACTTCGTGCAAGGGAATCTGAAGCTCGACGGAAACGCCACCACACCGCGTCTGAAGAGACGAAGGCTCGCGCGGCTGCATTCCAACGTGCACGCGTTCACCACCCACTCCCGCCTCACCAACAACAAAAACAAACAACAACGACACCCTAACCACAAACCAGCCATCACCGAGGTTCAGCAAACGGAACGCATTTACGGGAACCCCACGTCGCCCCTAGCTGCCTCGCATGCCCATCAGGGTTCCTTTACGAAGAGATGTGTGTAATTTTTCTTCTCTCAGTTTGTTTCTTTTTGTCACTTTGTCTCTCTGTGAATTTTTTCTCGGTTTCTATCGTTATTTCTCGTTCGTCCATTCCCACCTCTGTCAGCCTCCACCTCTGTCTGTCTCCATAAATTAATAAATCTTTGAAATACACTTGGCGTTTGGTTTCACAAATACATGCCTTGAAAGCACCATGCCTATTACACATGAAAAAAATTGTTCATATAGTACAAATCTTAAAAAAATGTTAACGCATATTAGCAAACTGCGCAAATTTATAATATGAAATGTGCTATTTACTCCCCGTCTTATCTACTGTCATTTATATTGGTATACTAGGGCCAAGAAATGATTATAAAGCTTAATAATATCGCGAAAAATATGATATTTTCCTTGCAGGTCTGCTATGAAACGTGCAGATGTCACAATAACTTTTATAATTTAAAAAAATTGAAGGACACTTTGTACATTCCAAAGTGTGTTCGGCGAAAGCATGTGGCCATTCCACTGATTATGCCATGTCTTTTTTCTTTTACACTCTCAGTGGCATAAGACACAAACCTAATGGGTGCGTGTTTTCTTCTTTAATTTTTTACCGCGAATCGCAGCGAGACGCGAGACTCATCTTCCTCCGTTCGCATGCGTTAGTATTTTCTCGCGCATTGCGCATCGTGCAAACGCCATCCGCGTTCCAGCTCTTAAGTTGACGGACCCTTTGTAAATTGGAAAGTGTATTCCGTGAACGCCTGGGTCCATTGAGACGGCGTCGGTCAGAATGATTGCAAACTCTGGTCACAGCGACGCTACGCAAGCAAAGCGCGAGCGCTATAGAGTCCGACGCGACCGGCGTCCGTCTGCGCATCGCGGCGGCCACCTGGCTCAGTGCCAGAGCTCGGATGGACGGACGGACAGACGGATGGATGGACGGACGGACGGACGGACGGACGGACGGACGAACAGACAGACAGACAGACAGACAGACAGACAGACAGACAGACAGACGGACGGACGGACGCCGGACGAAGGTCGGACGGACACCGGACGGACGTGAGCATGAGACATTAAAGACTTTCGCCTTAAAGATTACACCATCCACCGCTAAAGGGAACCATGTGTAGATGCGAAGCAGCGGGCGCTAACGCTTACACTGGCGGCGGCGTTGACGCTGGCGCTCATCGCAGCGTTGCACAGGAGAGAAACCTGGGGGGCGCAAAGCACGCAGTGATGGACGGTTGTTTCCTACTGGAACATCCCAATCGCTGCTGGGCAATGAGCGACAGAAGACTCGGACTGGACACAGAGACCCGCAGTTCGCTTTTTAGTTAACGCGCACGCTGCGATTTTTTCATCGTTCAGCAACGCACAGGGAGAAATCTCCCACCGGCACCACCTTGCAGGTCAAGATCCATTGCCATATATACGGGGTGGCCAGTGAACGGTTGTGCAGCGCGAGCAGTCGGTTTTTTCAACCAAGAAACTCGCTAGCAGACGCTGCCTGCGTCGGCGTTGCGTGGCGAGAGAGGGGGAGAGGAGAGAGGGGGGGGAGGGGACGCGCATGCGCATTGGGGGTGTGGTTGCCGCGGGGGGGGGGGATGCCTAGAGGAGAGAGATGGGGGAGGGGACGCGCATGCGCAGTGAGGGTGTAGACGCCGCGGGGAGGGATGCCTAGAGGAGAGAGGGGGAAGCGTAGAAGAGGGAGGGGCAGGGGACGCGCATGCGCAATGGGGGGTGTTAGCGCCGCGGGAGGGATGCCTAGAGGAGAGAGGGGGGAGGGGACGCGCATGCGCAATGGGTGTGTAAACGCCGCGGGCGGGAGGGATACCTAGAGGAAAGAGAGGGGAAGCACAGCAGAGGAGGTGCGTGGGGAGGGTTTGCGCATGTGCAGTAAGGGTGGTGAGGACGCACACCACCAGCACTACCGCCGGACGGACGGACGGACGGACGCCGGACGGAAACCGGACGGATGGACACCGGACGGACGTGAGCATGAGACATTAAAGGCTTTCGCCTTAATATTGAAACTGAGACTTCGTACGAGTACTATCTCTGAACCAAATTTGGATTAGACCTCATCCTAACAGTCGCCACATAAGTACATTACAAAACTGAAATCTAAATTCCTCGGCACATTCAACATGGCAAACTCTTCACACGCGCACTCCACGGACGCGTACAACCTATGGATCGTAGTTCCTACAGTCTTGTCTACCCAATACACTAAAGAAATTGAATCTAACCTATGACAGCTTGCGTGTAAACGCAAAAATCGAAAATCAACCCTGCGACTAAAACTATTCATGTGCCACACGTTACTGGTTTTCACCGTAGGGTGACGGGGCTAGTCAAGCTCTAGATACGCAGCCTTTGTGCTACTATCATCACCATAATTTTTATATATCCTATATGTCTCAAGTGTAATGATGTCATGAAATAAACCACTTCTCCATATCTGAATCTCAGAGTGCCATGCGGCTTATTAATTTCTCACAGAAACATCGAACATTAGCTGACAATCATAGCAGAATTTCACTCCAAAAGCGCAATATTACAGGTATCTCGTGCGTCGAGACATTCATGACTAAGTGCAGATGCAGCCGAGGGAGCTGCTCAGCCATGAATTATCCCTAGTTGGGATCATCGGATGGGCACATTAGATGACTGGGTCTCAAGGACACCTGTAGTTCTCACCACACCTGTTCTCGCTGTTTTGAGCAGGAATCATCGCTCCCCAGCACGTGCCTCCTACAGCCAAGTAGTTAACGCCCCCCCCTCAACCTTTGAGGTAACTCAAGAAACCTTACCGCAACCCACTGGGCTGAATTTCATCTTACAGCTTGAGTACTTCCATGTACTCTTTATTGGTATCAGTTTTTTTTTTCAGAAAACGAGTACTAAATCACTCCGAATGCTTCGTCCTTCACAGATATGAAATATTAAACGTGCGATTCAGTCGTTCAAGTAAATCATCAGGTGTATTTCGATATAATGGGCTCCACTCGGAAACAAGGGGTACAGCGCTCACACCCATGCAAAAGAAATCTTGCCCGCGTATTCCGCGTTCGGCAGCAGATAAACTTGCTGAACATAGGTCTATACGATAAGTGTCAATTGAACAGTGAAATGTGGTACAACATGCAAAGTGACATCACGTTAAAATCATTCAATTTTCTTTTTGCCCCATCTGCTGCACTTCGCGGATCTTGCAAGTTGGTAGTATAGGTGGTAGTATAGCGCTTTGCCCCTTGGATGAGAGTTGTTCTCTTTCAGAAATTTTCCACGAAGGTGTGGCATCACGCAAAACTGACTTGGCCGGATAGGTATCCATAATGCCTTGCGCTTCTCAGTCAGCTGCCTCCTCATTAGTAGAAATGGCGGAGTAACAACGCTAGTAAGAACTTGTCATTTTCATCGAAGACTCTATGAGCTAGAATTTTTATCTACGAGAATTTGGTCCCCAAAAGTGCCAGTAGGGGCTTGACAAAACCTGATGACTTTTTTTTCACTTTCATGAACCATTCGCCTCTTGAGCATACCCAGACGCGAATTATGTTCATTACTCACAGCACGTCAGCTAACGTAGTACAAAGTTTACAGAGAACGAATCACCGGTTTCGTGATTCCCTTCTTACTTTGTATCGAATAACTTAAATAGGCGGTTATAATAAAAGCGAGTCAGACACCGCAGCACAGTATTGATAAATGATATAAAACCTTTTTATTTCTCTCGTGATAGGTTTGTTTCCTTCATGACAAACGTTATTAAATACACTTTGTAGCACCCTTGCGCACAACACACAGTTTAACAAAAAATAGATATATACGCTCATCGAGCTAGACAAGAAAAAACGGCTTATTTGTTACACAGAGAAAAAACGACAACGCGCTAGTTTATATTTCATTGTGTTGATACAGCAAATCTCATTTCTCCAAGGAAAAAAATATTGCCGGTCAGCGTAAAATATCTTGAACTTTTGGAGTACATAGCTTACAATACGAGGGTGAATTTGAATTTTATTGTGTCAAAGCTTCCTTTCGCAAGAAAGGCGATCACACTACATTTAAAGTGTGCTTCTTATCTTTAGGATGCGTATAATATATTTCACTTAATATGAAGGATATTATCGCAGAGCGGTCCATAAATAATTTTCCCCTTTTGTGTATGCTTGTGGAGTTGTCTCACACATTTATGATTTGGGCCTTGCTTCACAAATCTGTTATAAATTCGCAATTCATAATATGGTTCCAGACCTAAAAAGAGAAAACAAAATGTTTGTCTTCATTACTGCCATGAAGATTTCGGAACCTGTGTCGAATACTGGAACTTAAAACTTTGATTTCTATACTTGTATTACGTGAGGTGTATATAGTTCATGGCAGCGTACTTGGAGATTTCAAGTAGCTCCTTAAGGCCATAGTGACATAAGATACTTTGCATAAAGTACACAACGACGACGCTATCCTTCAATATCCCAACAATGAGAATATCCTTCGACAAAACAAATGTTATCCAGAGACACCATACGCGTGATTCCTGTGAATTGTCCATGCAACCGTGTTCGCGAGGAAACTTTTGTTTATGTTATCCATAGGGTAGTATGTGTCACTTACCAAGTTGTGCTTGCGTCACCTTGATTACTGCGCAGCCATACTTTCTGCTCATATAAAGCATTTTCTCCTTCGAGAGAAACACACCACCTGAAAAATGACGTGTGATGTAGCACGGCAAATAATTATATCAAAATGAAAACGGGCTCGACAATATAGTTGCCCGGAGATGCTTGACGTAGGACGCGGTAGGGGCCTTCATACTTCGGCAATAGCTTTGTGGAAAGGCCAGGACGGGAGGAGAGATCGCGAAGCCATACCAACGCTCTAGGCGGATATGACTGGGGAGGCAGGTTTGCGTGATGGCGGTCCTTCTGGCGTGCTTGGTCTTGTGCGGTTAAGGAACGTGCTAGCTACCTGCCTTCCTCGGCATAGGTGGTGACTTCCGATAGAGTTGTAGACCCTGAAGTGTCCGGCGATACAGAAGAATAGTGTCCATAAATGAGGAAGGCTCACGGCCGTAAAGTAGAAAGAAGGGACAAAATCCTGTCGTAGACTAACTGGCGCTATCCTAAGCGTTCATAACAAAAAGTAGTATGCGGTCCCAGTTGTTGTGGTCAGCGGAGACGTTCATGGACAGCATGTCGCCCAGTGTGCGGTTAAAGAGCTGATTTATTCCGGTGGTTTGTGGATGGTACGCGCTCGTTGTCCGATGCGCAACGTTGCATTCAGGGAGGAGGGCTTCTAGGGTTTCACAGAGGAACGTGCGTCCGCGGTCGCGGAGTAGCTCGCGAGGCGCGCCGTGGCAAAGAACAAGTTTGTGAAGAATGAATAAGCCGACTTCACGTGATGTGGACTCTGGCAACGCGGCAGTCTCAGCATACCGTGTCTTGTGATCAATAGCGACAATCACCCAGCGGTCCCCATCCGGTCTGTACGGAAGGGGGGCCATACAAATCCAGTCCGATGCGATCAAAAGGTCGGGAGGGACAAGGCAACGGCTAGAGCGGTCCAGTGACTGTACGCGGTTTCGGCGTTGACACTTGGAGCATGAACGTTTGCATTTGCGGACAAAGCGGTACATTACACGCCAGTAGCACTGCAGCCGGAGGCATGCATATGTTTTTATTACACCAGCGTGACCGCATTGGGGGTGCGCGTAATGTTAACGAGTAAAAGTTACTTGGCTTTCTGGCAAAAATGAAAAATTGCTGCAACCAAAGAACTTACTCAAGAAAAACTGCTTGGCAGTCTACGATTCCCCCATTGTCGCCACGCCGACATCTCGGAATCGCATAAAAAGATGCAATGTGCTCTACCTACCAAGGTTGCGGACTTGCATAACGTCTCTTTGCTCCGTCGAAAAGATTCCCTGGAGTTTCTTCACAGTCCAGTGGCTATATGTGTGAAATGATGGAGATTAGAAAGTAATCATGATATTGTTGAGAAAGTAGTAGTGATACCTTACTGTGTCTCATCATAGAAGTAATACCGCCTGAAGAGAATGGCTGCCCTGCAAATACTCGTCACTTGGTCTACCTTACATCGAACATACTCGCTGGTGCTCGTGCTGTATGTCCATACGCGCTCATTGGTGCATACAAACTGCAAGAAATAAAAAAAGCATGCATGGGTCCTGCTGTTCATTAATACATGCAAGCTTCGAGCCGCAAGTGTTCCTCATTATGAGTGCATTCTTCAATACAATAGAATTAAAACACATCCTTGCTAAACTGTCGAGTGCTAAGCTGCAATGTGATAACGCACACTAAGCAGTTTTTCCTAAAGGGAATAATGGAACGCATGAGCTAATACACAGCGTGTGAGCTGGTGGTAACGAAACTGGTAGTTGCAAATGAGTTCTGCGGAATCCCGCAAGGCGGCGGAAGGGTTAATAAAGGGAAATAGACAACCACCCGTTTGTAGCACGAAGCCAAAAGGAAATCCGTACGGATTTCCTTGTGGCTTCGTGCTACAAACGGGTGGTTGTCTATTTCCCTTTATTGAAACTGGTAGTTGTCAGTGGAGCTAATACTAAGTATAATTCAGTGGAATGTGCTTCAGGCCCAGTGGGGCTACAAGTGATTTCAACTAATGCGCCCTGCCTTAAATTATATTGCAGATTATTCTTGCAATGACATCTCCGTGAGAAAAATAACCCCATGCTAGCTTTTCTTAAGCATTGACTAAAAACCTTTTTAAAGATTATACACTACCGAACATTTCTACGAAGTCACTTTCCTACTTTTTGTACTGAAGCTGTGTTGTATTGCTGCAGTAAGAGAAGCGTCTCCTGGCACAACGTTAGTCGACACTGCCAAGTTATGCAAAATTCTAATTAGGACGACGCAGCCTCGCAACACCATTGCCGGTCAGAATTTGGGCATTGTCTGTCGAACTAATCACGCAAAGCTTGCAATGAATGGAAACAATAGAGCGTCACGATCTCAGAAGGAAAGTTACGGAACTAACCCTGAACAAAAAAGAGGTAGACAACAGTGGAGTTGCTTTGGAATTGGTCGTTAGATTATTTGGTCGTTAGTTAGATTACTATTCAGGCATTTGACCATACTGTCACATGCTTAAGGGAGGCCTGAAGATATAATTATCAAACGAAGGAGGATAAGTACGAGCAATAATAAAGAACTTTGCTGAAGAGTGGGCTTTAACCCTAATTTCAGTTCTTTGGCCACTGTAAGAGTGTCAGGAGATGCGGAAACAATGAAGTACGTGGTCGCGTCTTCGGTTAAGCACGTGAAAGAGACAATAGGATCGAATAATTTCGCAATCATATTTCAACCAACTGATCCGTCAGATCCCTGTGCGAGATTTTTTTTGTCAGAAAGCAAGCAGACAATTATCAATTGCATGAGAACTTCGGAGGACGCTTGAGCTTCCCTTTCAAGAGCAGAACGCGGTTCAGGTATTTAGACCCCGTGTGCATCGCCTTCAACCGTGTCATAACCCTTTCCGACCCAGCGACCAGTATACTGGACATGACGAAAAAAGCGGTGCAGAAAAGCAAGCAGAGCTACAATCTGAAATGAAGCCACTTTGGCGGCTTCTGTAAGAGTCTAGCAACATGTTTTTAAATGTATTTCCTCCTTCAGCCCCATTTTCTGCTGGGGGGCGCCTCAGAGTAGTGGCGTCATCCACGCGGAAACGCGCGCGCACGATGTGGTCAAGTATACAAAATTATTTTACGAGCTCTCTTCGCGCAATTCAAATAATTTAAATCGTGCATGCTGTCCTATGTCTGCTTGATACATTGTTGCAAAAAGGTAGCGTTTGTAATCAGTAGTTTGCTGACAATGCGAGAATGTATTTATGTCCAGTATACTGGACACCAGGATGCAATTGGCGCACATCGTGCTAAACATAGAGTGGAAAAAAAGAAAAAAAGAGGCAGTATCACATGACAGTCTTGAAGCCCAGCCATAGGAAATAAAACTGGGGCATGCTGGGAATCTAAAAAGAGCATGGAGCCCGAGAAGGGAGCGTCGTCTGATCAGGTTGACTTCTGGACGCTAGGCGCGCTCCCTCCTAGGTTTTTTCCCCTTGGTGGTGCTGAACGCTATCTGTGACAGCTAACCATGAGAAACTTTTTCTTGGGTCAAAATGAACCGTTTTTGTGTTTTAGACGATTGAGCTTCTCATAGGGCCAAAAGCAACACTATTTCAAGGAAGATAGCAGAATGTATGTACCCATATGTGCAACAAATTAATCCTGGTGTCCAGTATACTGGACATGGTTCTCCTGAGAAAACCATTGTACTTACAATCTCCTTTATTTTTTTGCATGCTTTTCAATGGCCTCTTAGCTAGAAAAGAACATTAAAAAAAATTTTTTCTACCCTAGAAAAAAATTCGGGTCGGAAAGGGATAAGGAAAGAAGTGTCTGTGCG